>UZAF01016255.1:16459-49436 GCA_900617895.1 Haemonchus placei | reverse complement strand
TTGGTCAGCCCCTCGAAGGGCCGTAAACAAGGAGAGACAAGATCAAAAACCATTTGTACAAGACTCTGGTTGTTTGGTTTTTGATCTTGTTTTTCTTTGGTTTCAGCCTTTCGACTGACCGTCTGCCGCCCTCCTCCCCCCTAGCACTGCCTCGTGGCACGCCGGCCGGCCAGCGGACTGTAAAAGCAGCCATAGGTGGGAGGAATACTTCGACGGGCTCCTCAACGAAGAATTCGCTCGTAAGAACAGCTCCCAATTAGAGGCAACGGCTGGCCCCACCAATCTTTGGACAGAAAATGAGGTGCGTTGAGCAATGGGTAAGCCGGATGGAGTACCGATCGAGGCATGGAAGGCGCTCGGAGAGCACGGGATAAAGTGGCTCACCAGATTCCTGAACACTGTCACCGCCAAAGGAAGGATCCCAGATGCGTGGAGGAGAAGTACTATCGTTCCTATCTTCGAGCAGAGGGGGGACGCGATGGAATGTTCTAAGTACCGGGGAATCAGGTTGACTGCTCAGTACGGGCGCCGTGCTCAAAGTCGAGAGAATTAGTCCCAATCTCACAGGAGCAGTTCGGCTTCATGCCTGAAAGGTCTACAACCGATCCATCTCCACAGCTATGCAAGTTATGGAGAAGTTTCGAGAAAAGCGTAGACCCTGCTACCGAGCCTTCCTCGATCTGGAGAAGGCTTTCGATCGTCTTCCACGACAAGTCCTCTGGAGAGCGCACCGAAAACGAAAGGTTCCAGAACACCTGATCTCTCAGGTGAAGGACATGTACGATAGCTCCATCACAACAATACGCACTCCACACGGCCAAACGGAAGCAATGGATGTCACGGTTGGGGTACTCAGCTCTGAGCCCGTTCCTCTTCCTGCTCACGATGCACGTCATCACAGAAGAACTCATGGATGAACGACTGAAACGACTGAAGACCATCACCATCGCTGATGACATCGCTCTGATAGCGGAGAGCAAGGAAGAAATCCAGGACAAACTCCAGAATTGGCAGAGGGTATTAGCGGAGAATGGACTCCACCTGAATGTTAAGAAGGCAAAGTTCCTCAGCTCCGAGGAGGGCACGGAGTTAATCGTCGACGGTCGCGGGGAAGCCGTCGAAAAGGTCCAGGACTTCCGCTACCTGGGGAGTGATCTAGCCGCTGATGGTAGGGTGGACCAGGCCGTAAAACCCCGAATAAATGCGGCATGAATGAAGTGGAGGGAGTCCACTGGTATCCTCTGCGACCGTCGGTGCTCCAGGGCTCTCAGAGGAAAGGTGTATCGGACAGTGGCAAGGTCCACGATGCTCTACGGCAGCGAGTGTTGGCCCGTGAGTAAAGCCCATGAAGAACAGCTCCACTCCGCTGAAATGGGAATGCTCAGATGAGCCTGGACGCGGCCAGATCGGGTCAGAAATGAAGACGTCAGGACGGCTATGCATACAGACCCAGTTCAACTGAAGATGAGAGAGCAGTGCCTGCGATGGCTCGAGTTGGGACACGTATGTATAAGCTTTTTGATAAAAAGTTGTGCAAAAGTATAACTAGATGTTTTGCATACTTAGAGAGTAAAATCATTGAATCAAAGGACTCAACAAAGCTGTTTACGTACATCAACAAGCGCCTCGAGAACTCCAAGAAAATCCCAACATTAAGAGTATCTGACAAGAATATTGCTATGCTTGATGAAGAAAAGGCAGAAATATTTGCCAATCATTTTCATAGTGTCTTTGTTGAGCCGAGTGTTAATGACACTTCTTCACTCGAGCTTCCCTCCTGTGATTCTTCTATAGGTCCATCATTGTGTTTTCATAGAGAGGAGCTTTTCGAGTTGTTGACTCACTGGCCAAATTATTACTCGGTTACACCTGACTTCATCCTTTTGAATTCCATTGAAAGGGTTGCAGTTTGGATTGCCTTCCCTTTGGAGCTTATCTTTAATTTGTCCCACATGCGGTCTGAAGTGCCATTCTGGTGGAGACACTCATTTATTGTGCCGGTGTCTAAAAAACCTCCTTCTTGCAATCCTGTAAGCTACCGGCCCACATCTATCACTTTAATTTTTTCGAGGCTATTTGAAAAAATCGAAAAGCTTAGAGTAATTGAACACCTTGAGAAACACAGTCTTATTCCTCAGACCCAGCATGGTTTTTGTGCCCGAAAGTCAACTGAAACAGCTTTGCTGAGTCCTCTCAGTGATTGGTCGAAAGCCCTTGATCGTAAGAAACAGGTGGACGTCATATATTTCGACTTCGCGAAGGCTTTCGATAGGGTACCTCTCCATAAGCTTTAAGCTTATAATCAGGCTGGAGTCCCTTGGGATCTACCCTACCATAATTCGCTGGATTGAAGCTTTCATCTGCAATTGCACCTACCAGGTGCGTGTTGGAAGCAAGCTCTCCTCTGTGTATAGGATTCCCAGCGGAGTCCCTCAAGGGGGAGTCTTGTCCCCGATCCTTTTTTTTCTTTATTCGGCTGACCTTCCTGCTAATTTGCAAAGTCTTCAGGTATCCTCGTTGATGTACGCAGATGATATCACTATACAAAGTCATCGAAAGCATTAATGACTGTGACGCCCTGCAAGCAGCAATTAATGTTATTGCTGATTGGTCAAAACAATGGGAACTACCTTCAGCTCCCGATAAAACAAAGGTGTTGACAATCGGCAATAAAACTAATATTCCACGTAGTTACAAAATAGGTACTGTAGCGTTGGATTTGGTTGATCACATAAAGGATCCTGGGTTTACCTTTTCGCACAAGCTTGCGTTTGACATTCACTATAAAACTGTGGCGTAAAAGGCAAACAACAGGATATACAACCTGTTTCAGACCTTACGAACCATGAATCCCATCGTATTTCTAAAAGCCTACAAAGCTTACGTAAGACCTATCTTGGAATCCGGTACCACAGTGTTCTCTCCATATAAGAGGAAGGATGTAGATTTGTAAGAAAATGTGCAGCGAAACTTTACACGTAAACTCGCTCTTCGCTGCTGCAAGTTGAGTTGTGAAGCCTTGCCTAGTAGAAACGAAAGACGCCGTCAGTTTGGATTACCTTCTTTGGCAAGTAGGAGGCTGGTTAATGATCTCGTTATGGCTTTCAAAATTCTGACAGGAAGAGTAGCACTAAAATCGTCAGATTTTTCACTTTAGCCACATCGAGAACAAGGGACAGTGCTATCGAAATAAAGTCTTCTGTAAAGAGCACACAGGCCAAGTTTTTTGCGGTTAGAGTGCTACCGATCCTGAACAAAATTTTTGACGAGAATACGCTGCGCTGTTCCCTCGGGTCTTTCAGAAATAAAGCAATAAAATTGGCCAGTGCGGAGGTTTCTTAATACATACGATCGTTCTCCATATGATTGATCGTGTAGACTGATTCCACAGTATTGTTTCGTAATTTCGCTTATACTTTAATGTCGTCTCTCTTCATTATACCATAGCTTTCATCGGCAAAGTGGAGTTCGTTTTTATTTTTCATTGCATTGTACAACACCACGTAGTTTAGCTGCGTCCAGAGATAAATAAATAAATAAATTACTCGCCACTTATGTGTATTATTGTAACATTCAGGTTTCGACTTTATTTTTGGAACTCTGACGGAGATATTCATTGCACGAGAGAAATCAGTTGCATGGCTCATATTGTACAACTTTGCAGTTTATTTAACAAGTGTTTCAGCTTTTTGCGGTAAGAAAGTCCCCTAGAAGATAACGGGGTTGTTTGTGGTGATATGACTGCAAAATAGTTGCACTGGTTGCAGCCAACAACGAGAAAGAAAAGAAATTTGCGTTTTTTTTTTTTGCCTGGGAGATCAGAGATTATGTTTATTTTCCAGCAAAACCTGGAAAACCTACAAAAAGTGGCCAATGTTCTCAGCATCGCTCAAAAAAGAAACTGAGTTTTTTGTAGTATGAGGCAGGGTCATAAAAAGACAACATTAGTCAATGATGCAGTTTCCAGTGTTATCGTTGAGCTTCGTTCATCTCCCTGGCAAGTTCCTGATCCCAGGTCTAAAAAATTCAATGACTGCATTTTACCACAACTTTGAGTTCGCCCTGATGCCTTTCGGTCGCAGCAAATGGTAGTCAGAAGGGGATAGGTCAGGGGAATGCGGTGAAAGAGGTTCACCTTCTAGTTCTTCGTCAAGCTGCTGGATTTCACGACGTGGCGTCTCATCGTTGCTACATGCACTCTGATATAGAGGCAAGGTTTCTAGCCGTTTTGTGTATGTCTGGGGGAGCGCGTCAGTCATCCTCTGCAGATGGTTAGAATACATTGTCGCCGTTACAGTTGTGCCACCATCTAAGTATTCGCAGCAGATTATTCCACTGTACCACCACAACCAAAGAAAACCTTCTTCTTCTGTGAACCACGTTTCGGCTGCTTCGACGAATAATCCCCGCTGAGGGTCACGGTTCCTACGTGTAATGCTGACTTGAAGATGCTAGCTTTCATCCCCTCTAACCATTCAAGCCAATAAATCCTTTTTGTGCGGACGGAGAAGCAGTGATTCGTTATAGCTGACACCGCAGGCACTGCCCGATCCACGGAGTTCCGAAAGAACCCATGTCTAAATAATTTTGCAGGAGTGCGGACATTAGGCTGCGACCGCTGAGTAATTTACCATCTCGTAAGGTCAATGGGCACTCAGAATACTCCTGCTCCTAGCCTCTGAAGGGAGCATCGCCCGATTCAAAGCGGTTGCCAACGGCTGACAGTGGAATGGGTAGCTTGAATGAATGGGATTCATATCTCCTCTACAAATTGAGATAACTTTTTTACACTGTTCTGAATGATCTACCGTGCACATTTAAGATATTATTATATACAAAAACTAATAAGGCGCCTTTGCTTTTGAAAGGTTTGAGACTGTCAAACCCAAAAGTCCCAAGACTTTCTGGACAGCTAAATATCTATGCTAACGCGTGTCGATGTGCTCGCAACTCGAAAATTTCAGTTTCAAGTGAAATTCTCATTTCAAGGATATAGGGCAAAATAGCAGTTCATTTTATGAAGCACATTACTAAGTAAACAAAATGCAATTCAAAATGCTGGAAAGGCTTGTTATCCTAGGCTGTTTGATATCCCTGTATGGGTTTGTTCGTGACCATGCACAAAATGATCGGCGGCTATGGATGTCTTTCACAACGGTGATTTACGCACTGGCAATCTTTGTATACTCGTCTCTAGGAGGATGGGTGGTACGTGACAATATTTCAAACAACTTCTAGAAACATTCTCATAACAAATTCGTTTCGCTTTAATTTTTTACTGAACGCTCTTGAAATGCTAGGGTCAGTGGGATAAGCACCTTGTACTTTCACGATCGAATGCCTTTCCGCTGCCTCTTGCTCCGAACAGACAACGAAAGCAGACGTTCCTCTATGCAGGGTGTAATTATAGACGTTGAATGTCTTTTTTGGGGTTGTGGCCGGGCATTCCACTTCTGATCAGAATCATGGCGCCTCTGAATGGGTGACAAGTCCAATATGGTGACTTGTTTGAGAAAACGAAAACGTTAGCTTCTACTCTTTCATATTAGTCTGGTAATGCCGGTTCTAGATCGATAATCACGTGTGCAGGCAGCCCTAACTACTCTCGGATCCTACCCTACCCTGCAGCTCGGGGTAAAGGAAGGTGCACATTGGACCTGGTGTCAGTCCCAATCCATTCCTTCAGGACCCGATCGGACTACGTTATTCCACTATGGGAGTGTGTGAGGGCAACCCAATTTTGACGCTTCTGGGTTCATAAGAGGAGGTTAAAGACGGGCTTACTCAGAACGGTGCTAAATCTACTGTTTCTGGAAAGTCACTGAGTAATCAAGCGCGGTAATGAAAGGGATGCAAGTGCATGGCTTACTCTCAATTTTTGACCATTTCATTTAATGACGCTTTAATGAATTCCTTTGGCATAGTCTTACTACTACACGTAATCGACTACTTCGAGTCCCGCGATGAAAGGCACAGTTCACGATAAAAAAAGGTTTTTTGAGATTTTCCGATAGTTTGAATTCGAGGCTCCCCCTTATCCATACCTGTCATTATAAGGGCGAAAAACGTCCTGGATAGGGCACAATAAGGGACCAGAGATTGTATGTGTGAATGCCACAACCCTAGGGGACGAGTTTCGACGGCTTTGTAGAGGCTGCACCATTTAGAAGGGAACCACTGTAGGAAGTTCAAACAACTTTTCATGACCCTCGTGCAACCTCCACTTCCACTACTTTAAAGAAGGTTGAAGTAGGCTTCTCTCTTGTCTTCTTCGCCACCGATGTACTCCTCTACATCGACACTTCCGCTTTTCAACCTAGAAAGTTTGCCTCAAAATTATCATTAACTGTGCCTTTAATACCCTCCTTCACTTCAGACCACTCGATTTTTCCCACTCGATCAGATTTTAGCACTTTTTTCTGCCCCTAGTGGCAGAAGAGCACTTCAGCGCAGACACAGTCAATTGTTTGGGAATGATTAAGAAGCAAACTTTGATTTCCAGGAAACGGCAGAAGAATGGAGAAGAATAAGCCGTCATATGTTCACAATGAGTATATACATAATTGTTGCATCAATGGTTGTGGTGTTCATTCATATCTACGGTGCGCATGACCCTTTTCATAATTTTATTTTTTTTTCTACAATTGTGATTTGAATGATTGAGGATATTAAAAACTTCTACACAGAATTTCATACAGTATTGTCGAGACACCGCATCTATGATTCGCAAGACGTTACTCGAATTAATGGTAAACCAGTCGGGCCGCCCGGCTAACGCCAGGCTTCCCTCCTTCTTAAGGGGTCGCCCGGCTTCGCCGGGCGCTTGTCCTTCTTGTAAGAAATTTGCTATGCGTAAATAACACTTCGGATTCTTCTTTTTCTTTGAAAGCTCTACATCCTCAGTATTAGCTCTGAATTGGAAGCGATTTTTTTCTGTGTTACAATTAATTACATACTAATTAGAAGTTTCGATTCATTGCTCTTAATCTCGAAATTGTGTCGGATTGATGGCTTAACTGATTGACGACCAATTTCTTGAATGGTACCCAGAAATGGATAATCACGCCTATCACAGATGTCGTTATCAACGTAATATTTTCTCCACGGATTTTCCATTAATTGGGAATCCCAAATCCTTAGCGGTCAGATGAGTTTAGTCACAAATGATATGCCACAAAACAAAAAGGAATCGTGGTACTTCATGGTGTCAGAAAGCTTACTGCGTATCGGTCGTAGTTTAATAGCAAGAAATTAACACATTCTCATTTCATAATGGAGAAATGTCATTGATCAGTCGCTATTATAGCATTTACAGCATTAAAGAGGCAGTGTTTGATCATAAATACCCTTTTGCTATTTGAGCCCTTATCAGTCCTTATCAGTTGTTATCAGTTCCTGTCACAGAGTACCTACGACCACGTGACATCCTACATTGCCGTTTTTGGAAAGGTTCCACTGTTGACACGAAGGGGCTTGCTCGCTTGTTATTATCTGTCCTTATCACTGATTAACTTCGGTCCCTTCACCTCCTGCACTATCTACTGGAATGCTCAGTTAGTATTAAAGACATTGTAGATTTACTTGCTCTCGCCTCCTATCAGTTTCTATCAATCTCTAACAGTTTTGCGAAGTGTCAAAGCTCTGCCGTTAACAGGAAGTAAGTAACGGTTCCTGTGGCTCTTGCCTCTCTAGGCTCTTGATCAACTGATTTCAATTGTTATCTTATTGTCAATTCACCATCAGTGTTCCTATCCTGCATCCTGTACTCCTACCAAGTTTCAATGCAATAGGACCACGTAAGCAGGAGTTATGAACTTGCGACCTAAAATTTCTATCGCGCACGCCCCGCTCCCTGTAGGCGGAGTTCGATCCCGCCGCCTGCCATAAGCGTTCCCATGCCGCCCTCTGTACTTTTACCAATTTTGAACGCTTTGGGTCCACTGGAACAGGACTTACGAATTTGCGACCTGGAATTTCTACCGCTCACGCCCCGCCCCCTGTAAGTGGAGTCCAGTCCTATCACCTGCCGTAAGTGTTCACATGCTTCCCCCTGTACTCCTGCCAAATCTGACCTTTCTAGGTCCACGGGGACATGAGTTATGAATTTACGGCCCAAAATTTCTAACGCGCACGCCGCGCTCCCTGTGCACGGATTCCGGTCCTGCCACTTACCAAAGGTGTTCCCATCCTGCCCCGTGTACTCCTACCGAATTTGAGCTTTCTAGGTCCACGGGAACAGGAGTTATGAATTTCCGGTCAAACACACACACCGACACACACACAGACACACACAAACACACCGACACACCAACAGACACACTTAGCGAATTATATAAAGTAGGATAATGAAAATACAGGGTGCGCCATAAATATGGTAACAAAAGAATTGGGATACAAAAACCGCAGTTCATATCAATACATGATGAATTCATGTGAGTTATTTACTATGCATCACATCTATAAAATGAACACACGGTCATCTTATTTAACCGTCTCCTGTACTAATTATAGCTCGAAGACGCTTCGGCTACTTATCGACGGTGGCACACACAGTTTCTTAATAAACTCCAGCTTGGGCTTTTTTCTATGATTTCTTAGGAGCAGCAACAGTGGTGCGTTATGAAACGCAGGCTTTCCTCTCCAGTATGGACTATATCCAGCGGCCCATCAAGTTGTGATTCGGGAAATTCCTAGGAGGATTGGAAACAGGGATTAACTCGCGAACATTTCCTCAGCACCAGTCTCATCTTTTCCCATTCGTGAGCAGGCGCGCCGTAGTTTTCAAATCGTATCCCTAAAAAAATCTTTGAACCTTAGCTGCATCATTCCAAAAGGAACCTTCTTAAAGGGTTTTGGAATAAATTTTATACTTTTTTCGACCAAAACTTGCGATATCTCTCTGATGGTAGAGTTTCTAGCAAAAACTAACATAAAACAGGGAAAATGACTATGAGAGGCGATCTGACTCTTCTCAGCGGCTTCAGCACTCAAAATGTGAAATATATGTATACTTTGGGGCCTCAACATTTCTTCCACGCTGAACACCCTTAAGTCAAGAAAAGGTTTGTCGGAGCGCGTGCCGCGTGCAAGTAGCGCACGGCATTTACTTTTTCTTGCCAACTTCTTCTAATAAAGAAGCTTATTGAGCTTTCGAATCCTATCTGGGTACAATTGTATTTACTCGGAGTGGCCTCTTCTCATCGGATTAGATCATACAAACAAATCAGCAGTAATTTTCCTCGTATTT
Organism: Haemonchus placei; assembly: GCA_900617895.1. Taxonomy (NCBI): domain Eukaryota; kingdom Metazoa; phylum Nematoda; class Chromadorea; order Rhabditida; family Trichostrongylidae; genus Haemonchus; species Haemonchus placei. Next base: position 40,189 of record UZAF01016255.1, on the reverse strand, counting down.
CAGCAGGTTTTGCAGCGTACTCCTTCACAAGTGATTCTATTCGGGAAAGGGGTTGTATGTGAGGCAAGACGACCGCCTTGAGGTTTGCCCCGACCTGTCTACGCATCGCGATTCAAAAGACTGTCAGTGGGGGCAAAGTTGAAACGAGGAGCGATTCCGGGAAGAGACTCCCCAAATACGCGCATAGACGGAAGGCTGGTGGATTTCTGCGAGGCTCAACCGTTTCTCGAAATCTAACGAATTGGGAGCACCAAAGTAGATATGTAGTCTAAGGTATATCATAAACATAAGGGAAGGTGTAGATTTTGAGAAACTCTCCAACCAAGAAAATTTCGGACGTCCGGAAAGTTGTTACCTTATTTATGGCGCACCCTGTAGTCAAAAAGAAGGAGCAGAAGAAATAGGCTGCGATAAAAAGCTGGTCGGCGCTCTATTCGGGGAAATGCGACACAACGACTTATTGGGAACCAGATGATATGGTTCCTTCTCATCTTTTCCGAGCTATATAGCCTTAGACATACAGTAGTTATCGCGTAGGGTCCAGAATGCTTGCACCACTAGAGCCCGTTCGAACGAAAGGTACGTATACGTTCTAGTCGCTTGCCGCCAACGACAAATACATTGATGGAACTGCTGACCGGCCTCCAAGTTAACATTAAAACAGGCATATTCTGGTGTTTAACATATTTCCTTGTATGGAGTTATTGCATCGATTTACTATACATTTAGGAGCTCGTGAGTACATAATTGATCTTTGTGAAGTTTTCGTTCTCGAGGAAGGCCAGAGCCCTGTAAGATCAGCAACAAATTCATGGCAGTTTGCAGTATTTAACGTAGTGCCTTTTTTGTATTTGGTGAGTTTCCTAGCAAACATGTCTCTTACCTAAGTAATTTTGGGAAATACTGCAATGGGCATGCTGATTTCTACTGCCTTGCACAAGGTGCCTCAGCACCGGCAGGTAGCCGAGCAGCAGATGAGCCGGCGTGTTCTGTACCGGGCGGCTGCGTCACTCGTTAGCTCGCACTCCCTCTGCTACGCCATTGTATTTCCGGTCCCCCAAACCGCTTCTTATGAGTGTTACTGCCTCCGCAATAAAGTAAGAGTGGCCTGTCCCGTGCAGGGCTTCCTCCAGGCAAAGAAACTTTGTTTTGGCTTGCGTTTGCCTCTACGAACCCAGTGCTTCGGTAGTATTATAAGGTGTTAAGTGACAAATAAGAAAGATTACCAACTTGCCGATTATTGCAACTCTCATAGGACGGATGGGGCCGGCGCTACCCAGGCGACCCGACTGATGGCATGAGCCATTACGAAGGCGAAGGCGAAGGCGAGCGGGATAGGTAGTGTAAGGTATAGAGCACGGCGCCCGGAAAGCACAAGTACGGGTTTGAGTCCTGTCCAGGGCCGAAATTATGTCCATAACTCGCCGAGTTTCGCATCGCCTACTGCGGCGAAAAACAGCAGTTAGCAAAACATCAAGTCAAAACAAGCTTAGAATTTGGTTTGCTTTTCATATAAGGATCATCCTATATCGACAGATCCATTTCTGAGTTTCTCTACCCACAGTCTGAAATTATGGGAAATCTTCTAGGGAGGAACAGACGTTGGCTCTCCATTGTCTAGCTGCCTTAAACACTCATATCTCCTTAGATACCTCCGTTTTCGAAGTTTTGATAAGCATTTCTGATAATAGTGACTGTTCTATGGTTCATCACGAAAAGATCTCCATCGTTGACACCTTCTTCTCAAAGTAGATATTTTCAGATTATCCAAGCAAATGTAATGCCAGCTACACTACGACAACATTCTCGATTGGTTTGTTCTTTACCAAATAGAGCAGTTGTTCATGAATTTTATGTGATACTCGTATTTCCTATAGATTGGCTTTTCAATCCTCATTGACAAGTAGTTGCATATAAGTGATGAGTGTTCGTTTTAAGGAAAACGTTTGGAGTGATTCACTAACAAAATTTGTTATTAATGCACTAGGTATTATTGTGGTGATTAGTTTCGGCTGGAGGTTATACAATAACGTAAAGGATGATAAAGTAAGGTCATACATAATCTCTTGTTTGTTTTAATGTTTTATGAAGATGAAGAAAGGAAAAGGGTTTTCCGGTCTTGCTTCGTTCGCGCTTGACCCTTCCCTGGAGGAGGAGGGGGGCGCGGTTGGGAGGGAAGGGGGGGGGGGGGGGGTTAATTGAGTCAGGGAGTCTTTGGTTCCAAACCTGGCCAATGCATGACTCATTTTCTTCATTATAATCCTGATCATCGTGATCCACAAAAACACCCCCACGCTATCCTCCCACTCATATTACCCTTGGGCTCCCCAGTCTTGGATTCGCAAACAACTTTATCAGTCCCACCACTTAAGATACACCCTACTTCTGGACCAGACATAGCAAAAAGGAGCTTTGAAATTTAAGGAGCCAATGGTTTTTTTCTTCACATCACGATGAACTTCGCACTTGAACCTGTTTTTAGGGTTTATCTTCATTTTTCACAATCACGCCGGAACACATTTCCTATAAACGAATCAGTTCAGGATGGAAAACGTCCAGGAAATGTAAGCTCTATCATACTCCGATAACTTCTCCGACATTGGCTGCCTTCATAGTCCGCCGGCCGGCCGGCGTGCCGTGAGTCAGTGCTAGGGGGAGGAGGGCGGCAGACGGTCGGTCAGCCCCTCGAGGGGCTGTAAACAAGGAGAGACAAGATCAAAAACCATTTGTACGAGCCCCTGGTTGTTTGGTTCTTGATCTTGTTCTTCTTTGTTTTCACCCCTTCGACCGAGCGTCTGCCGCCCTCCTCCCCCCTAGCACTGCCTCGTGGCACGCCGGCCGGCGGACTATGAAAGCAGCCATTAGCTTTGTTTGGGACCCATATATAGGCAGCGCTTGCTGTTATGCATTGGGTGGATCCGATCCGTCCACAGCGCTCGACGATTTTTAGTTAGCTGTCCTACTTCGAGACTGCTGCGGATCGCCTTGATGCAATGCCCATATTCTGAACATCATCCTGTTAATGTTCTGTTACTATGTGGATGCCCTACCTCCCTCTCTACCTCCTATTTGGCTGCCCCTACCATAACAGCAGCTTAGTCGTGAGGAAACGGGTGTGGAAATTCACACCCTTGTTCGATTGATATTATTAACAAACTCTAGCTACATTTTACTTTGACATTATGTCATGTACCACGCTTCGCGTTTGAAGTTGTGATTAAGTAAATGCAGAGACACTGAAGAATGGCAGCAACATTGCTTGAGTCCCCTTGTCCGTCCGACAGAGATCGCGATTAAACTTCTTCTTCACGCGTTAGGATGCACGCGGTAAGCAATGGTACATTAGGGTATGGGTACTTACGTGCGCCCGAAGACGCGCGCGGCGAAGTGCGTGGCGATTCGAACGACTCTGGGGTCCATTATTGGGGCACAAACGTGAAGTGGAGTAGATTAGTAGGATCAGCTGACCATACTAATCTACTCTACTTCAAATTTGGACCCAAATGGTAGGCGCCAGGGTTGTTCGAACCGCCACGCACTTCGCTGCGCAATTTGCCGCGCGCACCCTCGGACGCATGTAAGTTCCGTCCCCCGGTACATTACGTCTAAATTACTGCGTTCTGGACCAAGGAAAGGATTAGATTGGAAAAATATCCGCCTACCAAAGGAGAGGCAACCTGTTGCCTTGCCTCACGCTTTCGTCGCTACCACCACATGTCGGCTTGTATGGTCCGAAAGCTCTCGTCAGCAGTGAGCCGTGGAGCTCGGAAACAAAGCCCGAACACTGTTGATAACCGATCACTTTGCATCACTTGCAAAATTGTGAGCAGGCGGAAAAAAATTAGAAAAAATGGAATTCGAAAAAGCTTGTGGTGGAATTCGAAAAAGCTTCTGGAAAGATCGGGTCATGAGCCTAACGAAGACAATGTTCATGGGGGACGGGATGGTACCTGCTTTTTCTTTCACGCTGAACGGATCGAACATCGCTGAGTGCTTTAGCTACGTGTATATAGGCCGAAAAGTCAATATGATGAACGACCTAGCAGAGGAGCTGAGCAGAAGGGAACGCGAACAGTAGATTCACATTACCAAGAGAGTAGCGAAGAAGGCAAAGAAAACCGGCTCCGCGCTCACCTTTTCGGCACTGCTTTGACATACGCTTCAGGAACGTGGACCCTACGAAAGCAGGATGAACATGCACTCAGCGTCACGTTATGCGATATAGTGATGTCCGTTGGACCAGAGCGGTTACTGACTGGATCCCTTGGGACAACAAACGAACTCCAGGACGGCCGCCATCGAGATGGTCAGACTTCTTCACGGAAGCTCTGAACGGCGGAATGTTTGACCTTATTTCCCTCAAGTGAGCACATTCAATGGACTGCTCTGGCTCGTGAAAGGAACTAATTCAGACACTACTGGCGCCTGCTCGAGGAAGTCGATGATGAACGGGAGGACAGGTGATACAGGTGATACTGTGGCGCGTATCGCGCTAATCACACTCGCCGCGGTATTGCCGAAAATCAATAAGTGATTAGAGCGCACAATCTATAAGTCCGATTCGAATGATTGTAGTGCGTGGAGACAGGGCTCGATACGGTCATGGCATTTTGACCCTGCGAAACTACTGTAAAGACTTGTCGCACGACTACGCGCGTCCGTAGAAATTCGAGCATAGACTATGCACCTACCCGATTTGAGGGCAGCCTTTCCGTGCGGGTGTTATCCCGCGGTCAGACTGCTGTAGATTTTCTTCGCTAGGCGGTACCGGTAACGAACTCATCGAATTTTTCTTTAATTAGAACCCTTTACCACATTCATTTCAGCTAAAGATACAGAGGAAATGTGAAGCAGAAAGTAAATAGAAAATCTGCCTTTAATATGTGATCTTGAATTGATTTAATACAGTGTCTATTGTGCATACATTAACTAAAAAGCCAATCTTAACTAAATGTCCGTGACGATTATTGGTTTCTAGTCTCAAAACAGACGCTGAACTCATATTCATCTCGATTTCACGCAGAAATAAAACCTTGTTGTTCATCAGTCAACATTAAAAGTCTCACTATGGGCCTTTCAGATGCGCCCATTCCTCAAGCCTAAGTTGGGAAGAGAAACCTATACAATTAACAGTTTCAGCTGGGTGCTTAAAGGCACTATTCACGATAATTTTGGGTAATCTAGTTTATGATGAAAAATGGAAGACAAGATCGAAAATAGTACGATGGAGGTGAAGAAACTGCGTGAATCGGTGTTTCCAAAGTGAAAAAAGGCTTCGAAAAACCATTAAAAAGGGGGCTCGACGAGAAATAGATCAGAAAAATGAAGAAGAGTTAGGCGTTTGGACGAGCTATACACTGTGTCTCACTGCGTACGTGTGGGTTCTGGTGCGATTAACAGACTATGGTAAGCAAAAATTCATTCACTTATGAGCATAAGTAAACAAAAAAAGTAGTAGCAAAAAAAGCTCACCTTTTTGAGCTTCTAGGAGTAGGAAATTAAATAAGGGATCGCGGTAGCAGAAAGAATAACAGAGTAAAAAAGAATGGGAAAAAAACATCGCCTCGTCACTCGGCGATCAACTGATTGTGTGTGGGACCTAGAACGAATAGTTGCAACCTGTATTGTCTCGACACTCGTCCAATGTGACATCGATCGAGTGGCGTTAAAGCCAATTACGGCAGCAACAAGACTTCCACTATGCTCTAGGCGCCGAGATTGTGGGAGCGAGAGGGTCTCTTCTACCACCCATGGGGGCGCTGAGAATTCCTAAAGGGGAACTCAGAAACCTTTTTTATCGTTAACCATGCCTTTAATCCTGAGTAATGACAGGCGAGTAGCAAGTGACGCCTTACCATGCACGAGTGGTCCCGGGATAGATATACGTCCATGCAAGCAGGGGCTCCAATTTTCCAGTGTCTGTGGATTGGTACCAGACAACTGGAAAGGTACAGTTGCTGACCTGGAGAGCTGGCTACCGTAGTTCATTGTACGCACACGCATTCAAATGTGCCTATTCTGATTGAAAGTTGATTTGATTTGATTTATTACACGACTGATTCGTGTGAAAATGAACAACGGGAAACAAGCAAAAGCAAAGCAAAAGTTGAATGCAAGGCGCATCCCAAAAACGGAGTCGATCACCGCCAAACCTGGCGTTATCCTACAGGGTTCTCAGGATTTCATCAAAGATTTTGCAACGCTTTCCAAACAACAGAGCCAAGATCTGTTTTGGCTATTGAATTGCTGAGTGGAACGGAAGGATAATAAACGCAGGTTTGGATCTATCCTGCAAGCCGTTGTACAAACATCAACTATGTATTCAAGTGCATCTAGATATTTTCAATAAAAATCCAACGTTTGATGCTAACCAAGTGGGTTCGATCGATGAAAATTATTCGGCTTTATTCTATTAGAAATAGAACACTTCAAAACAAGGCCACTACTTCTTGAAGCAGACAGAAGTTCCCTTCAAGGACGCCCCATCGAAACTCGCTACTCGAGGTGATCTCAGCAATTTTCGTTGGCTCTCCTACATTGGAAACCACCTTTGGGTATGGGTAAATTCACCCAGAACTGGATGGACGCGGCAAGCCGCGCGGCGAAATTCGTGTTTGGCATCTTTCATAGTCCACGACCGGTCGCGCGACCAGTCGCGCGACTGGTTGCGAACCCATCTCACGAGCAACCGGCGACCGATCGCGCGATTGGTCGCCGGTCGCTAGCGACTGGTCGCGCTACCGGTCGTGGACTATGAAAGATGCCTTTATTAAAACGACTCTGGCCCCTATCATTGGGGCACAAATTTGAAGTGGGGTAGATAGTTAGCACCAGCTGGCCCTATTTAACCAATCTACTTGGATGCCGTGCCCCAATGATAGGCGCCTGAGTCATTTTAATCACCACGTATTTCGCCACAGGACCCTCATAATACTGTACTTTGCGGTGGAGGAGCCTATCGGGAGGGGAAGAGAAGCGACTACGAAATAGGAGATTGATCTTAACCTCTAGCGCGCTACGTTATCACGTGTGCGCCGCAGCCGCTGGCAGATCGGCTTCTCTCTGGGCTGTGGTTAGGTTGGTTGAGGTGATATAGTTGTTTACCAAGTTTCTTTTGGTTCTGGTGGTTTCATTCGTTCGAGTTCCAAGTGACCATACGCACAGAATGACCAGCTGATAAGCACATTGATCCTGAACTCCTCTTCTACTTGGCTTATGAGCTTCCTTTCAAGGAAGGCATCGTGAAACTACGTACAGTTTGATGCAGGCATAACCCATTCAATAGTTTCCGTCTTTCAACTGATTTTTGGTGATTTTTTTGCAGATATTAGGCTTGGGCTGGTCATGTGACTTTGTTTATTCAGCTGATGACGAAATCGTATTTGTTTCTGCACTTTGCTCTGTTGCGATTTCATTCTTGCAAAAGCATCATAGAAGAGCTACATTCCTTTCTTTATCCAGCTTGATGGCACCATAGGGTACGAGCCAAGAGTTGCTTTTGTAGCACTATATTGGTAGCTGCTTTGAGCATCTGAGATTGTGTTATATTTCCAGTCCTACCATTCCTATACGAGCCAGTTATCTTAAGCAGCCATCTTCCTAAACTGCTACCGCTAATTCATCAGTTTATATATTCCCTTTCCAATCCTAGAAGGTTTTCTCATTTGCAATATTATCCGATTCTCCTCCTGTTCTAGGTTTTGACAGTTGAATAGTTTACGCAATAATAATTAGCACTCATTCACCGACTAGCAAATTCGCCATTATGGCAAAAAGCAAACTGGCTGGATGTAAGGTTTACTTTTGAGTAGTGAGAGTTCAAAAATCGCTCGCTGTCGGTTCCATATCTCCTGACTACTTCTTTTCTTTATTTGACTACGATTTCAAAAACATCTAGAATTATGTGTGGTTTTTTAGAGCCAAGTTGAACATCGAGAGTAGTGCATAGCATTCGTACGATTTTAATTAGCACTTTGTTTATGCGCTTGCATAGGCTGCTTCCATAGTCCACGATTTGGCGAGCGTCCAGTCCCGCGACTGGTCGCGGACCTATCTCTGGAGCGACGTGCGACCAGTCGCGCGACTGGTCCTGGACTATGAAAGCAGCCGTAGTGAGGTTTGGATCCAGCTAAGAGGTCATTTTTGTTCATATGAGAATGGAGGGTGACGTTTGCAAAGGATCCATCCAAGACTTGCAGAGTAGTGATGTGATAATTTCCTCTTTTTATCGTGATCAGGCTCTTCGTGAGCTCATAAGGAACAACTTTTATCTACTCCAACATCACCTTATAACGCGTTGTCTCGTTGATCATCGATTTTCTTGGGAGATAACGTCTCCATTAATCATTGTCGCAAGCCAGAGCAGTCCACTGTATCGGCATTGCATTACTCTTGGTCAAGGCTTCCGTGTAGAAGACTGACCATCTGCTGTTAGCCGACCTTGTGCTCGTTTGACTTCCTGAGATTTCCAGTTAGTAGCAACACAAATCGCATTTCTCGCTTCAACATAATAAGCTTCCTTTACAAATGGTAGTGATAGCTTGTTGAAGGATATCAGCTCTATTCATTTTGTTTCCTAGAGATTGTTTTCATGAAACCAATCGATGAGACTATGAACATGTCCAGCGATGCTGTGAATCATGCTGTCATTTTTATATTTTCACAGTTTTTAGCAGCATGGCATGAATCATTTTCATTGACATGAAGTGCATTTTTGTTGCGATGTCCTCCGTCCCATCAGTTCTTTTGATATTGCGCGTTCCAACGATTGCCATTAGATTTCTGTTCCCTCGCGTGTTCCCTTCTGTTCCTTCCCTTTCATTAGCGCTCATAATCTTCTTTTACTTAAAATATTCATAGTTCACGGCTGGTGATTGTGAGTGTTGTTTACCTTCAGCCTTCAGCTCCCTAAATAATTGTTAAACAGCTCTCTGAAGCTTGAAATTTCGGTTTTTTCTTTCACTTGGAACTTCGCCCCATTTCACAAGCAAGCCCTGACCTCTACCCTAAATGAAAGGAAGCACCGTTCGTCTAGAAGTATGTCATCTTTTCTGATTGGGTGTCGGAAGGATGTCTACAGCTTCATTTCGTGCAGACCTCATCTGCACGTTGTCATCTGACTAACTTTGGAACCCACGGATTTTCTCATACTGTCATCTGAAGGTTACAAGCGGACTTCTTTTTACGGAGCGGCTGGGTTGTTTGAGTTAAGTGCTGTTATAGGTTGAACGTGAGTGTATAGTGGCGTGTCCGAACTAATATTGAAACCGTCTCTTCGAAAGCTGTAGAGCTGCCAAGTACTTTCCCAAATCCTACATGATCATTGGGTGTTTTCAGAGTTCATCGACCAACCGACTGACCGACCGCGGCGCTGGCCACGTTTTGATAACACTGGGCAGATTGCGATGGCGCTGGCCACATGTGCAACGACCGACCAACTGACAGACGGTGTAGCTGGCTACGTATTCACAGCACTGGACAGGTTGTGTCCAGGGCCGCATGAGTGGCTGCTTTCATAGCCCGCGAGCGAGCGATCGAGCGATTGGGCGGCGCTCCGCCCTTGTATACAACTGAATCTTGATCGATACCGCGGACAAGCGCCGCCCCAATCGCTCGATCGGTCGCTCGCTCGCTCGCGGGCCGAATCTTGGACTATGAAAGCAGCCAGTTACTAGGACGCGTGATCCATCGGCGTCCTGTGTTGTCAACACGTATACAGCAACACAGATGATCGGTCGGTGCATTCTGAAAGCTGCTTTCAGGTTCCGCCTGCCAGCCCCGCGCGCGCCGGCTGGCCGGCTAGCCGGTGGCGCTGGCCCTTGTTGACAATACTAAATGTTGATCAATACCGCAAGCCGGCAATGACTAATTTCTTGGTATTGAAAGCGGCCACTGCTTCTTCCGGTGCTAAGTGGGTTGGGGGGACCACGCGGCGCGGTTGCGGCGCGGCGCGGCGCCCTGCGCTGTCCAAGTCCGAGACAGTGTTTGGAGACGTTTCATAGTTTTTTATGTTGTAACAGTGTATTTTTCACCTGTTCTAGGAAGGGGGGGGGGGGCTCCGAGGTGGATGTGCCAATTGGACGTTCAACTTTTATCTCATCTCAGCTTCTTGCACGAGACAACCATCTCACCCACCCCCGGAGCCCCTCCTGCTTAAAAAATAGGTTTTGTCGGCTCAGACGAAGTGTATTCATTGTATGCAAACATATTGTTTGTTCTGAATCACGAAACACATGAGTACAACCTTACCATTCCTTCCCAGACTCAGGCTCACTACTGTCTTGCTGGAGAGCGCAGGGTGCCGCGCCGCAGCCGCGCCGCGTGGTCCCCCCCCAACCCACTTAGCACCCTTTTTCCTCTGCGAATACAAATACAAAAACACGAAACTACAGTACAAATACAAAACAACAAAAACACAAATAATACAATACAAAACAAAAATACAAGTACAAATAGGAGTATACAATACAATGGGAATACAAAATTCCATAGTCAAAAGTATCGAAAGTAAACAGCTCTAAGGGAAGAGCCGCGGCCGCTTTCAGTGCCGAGAAATTAATCATTGCCGGCCTGCGGTATCGATCAACATTCAGTGTTGTCAACAAGGGCTAGGCCGGTCAGCGCGCGCGAGGCTGGACGGCGGACGCGGACTCTGAAAGCAGCCAAAGCGCCTTGTCGGGGAGGCGTGATCCATTCATCCATCGGTGTCCTGCGTTGTCAACACGTGGCCAGCCCCGCCGTCGTCGTTCGATCGGTCGGTCGGTCAGTCAATCAGTCGGTCGGTCGTTCGGTAACGTCGCTGAACTCTGAAAGCACCGGTTCAGACAAATGCATGGAGATCGTCACGTGCTGCAACCATATCACGGCCCTAGCTTTCCGACTATAATAACCGGGGCTAACCGTTTTTGCAATCCGCTTGCCCAAGGTTCTACAGAAAAGTGACTGCATACCTTTCTCGGGATGGGAGTAGGCAGGAATCGAGTTTGATAGAAAGTAAGAAGTAATATCTAGAAAAAGTTGTATGAAAAAGTGATGCATGCGCTGCTTCGAGGGGCATCCATATCACTACCTGAAAAACTGAGTGTTTAGGAAAAGCGCATACACGAGATACAAGACAGCACATTGAAGAGCACGGTCAATATCGAATATTAGACATACGTTTGCAGATTGTGGGAAGAATCGTAGGCCGGGTTAGAAGCTGACCCCCATGAGCCTATTGCTCCTATTATGCTATAGTCCGTGCTCTACAGAACGAGCCTTTTGTCTTTCATCTTGCAAGTTATTTGTTCATTTTGCTGTACATTGTGCTCTATTCTTCTTCATGTTGTTTCTTGGAGGAAATTTCTCTAAAACTCTCAATAAAAGGCGGTACAACATACTGATGTAGATTTCGTTACTTATTTTATTTATTATTTGCTATAGAGCCGATCTGAAGATGTCCATTAAAGTGGAGCGATGCGCACAGAGACCACCATCTGCACCAGCAAACTCATCAGTTCATCGAGTAGTTTCCTTAGTCGACAAATCGATAGCGTTCAAGGTATGAGAACCGAATCTTCATTAGATTGTTATAAAGGCTGGATTTTACTGTAAAATTTAGTATGTTTTTACACTATGGGTGCTGAAAGTCTTTAAATTCAATTAGTTTCTTTTTGCCAGTGAACATGAGTGATTTCTCCGCCATCAAGACAAACGCTTGCATTAAAATAGAAAGAGCGTAAGGTCGAGTGGAAGGGTTCTTTAATCGTGGGGCAAGTCGCCATAAAAAGACCTAGAATTGCTTTTGTCTCCTCAGACGATGTTAACATTCGACAGCAAAAGTGTGACGGCAGAGAGAGCTGCTGGGAGTCTGTTGCTGGATCTTTTATAGTTGCACATGTCGATCAGGGAAGAGCAACTTCCCGACAGATATAGCTCTAGATTTTCAAAGAGACGTCTGGATCAGAAGTTCCGTTTATAAAAAATCAAGTATTACAGGGGTGTGGTGCAGTAGGAACGAAATTGTCGCATCGCGGCGAGAGACGTCGCGCGCGAAGGAATGTAGCAGAATGCTGCAACATGTGAGAAATTCAGGAACAGAAGAACTAGCAGTAGAATCCTGCCCAAGTAAAAGTCGCATAGCGATTGAGCTGTATGAGGAACGCTAGAACTGTTGCAGGCACATCGATTACACAAAACCGTTCCTACTGCCCGTCTCCCGTATTACAGTAGTCGGTCTTAACTCTCTTTTTCGGCATGACCGAAGTGCTTCACGTAACTTCCATAAATACCACTCGCTTCCAAAACGGAGCCTAATATTATTATATAAGGATTGGCCGGAGTCGGAGGCAAAACTGAATGCGCCTTGTTGAAATGTATTCCTTTGTTTTGGTTGTACAATTGGTGACAACCAACTGTGCGTTGCTTGATGACGTGTAGTCGCAAACGTCTGTTCAAGAAGAAAATAGGGCTTCTCGTGCATTTTATTTCGGTTAGGCCTTCGTGTCGGTAACAAGAAAATGATACAGACGTCTGTGTTGATGGCAACTCTATACAGGGTGCATCATAAATATTGTAACAAACATAATAATTCTTGTGCAGAAACCGCAAGTCATATTAATACATGGTAAATTTATGTAAATTACTTAATATGTATTACATCAACAAAACGAACGCACAGTCATCCATTATAACCGTCTGCTGTACCAAATATAGCTCAGATACTTCGGCTATTCATCGAAGGCAGTACACATTGTTTTTTTTTTTGGAAGACTCCATTCGGAGTTCATTTTTCAACGACTTTTTAGAAGTAGCAACAGTGGCGTGTTTTTGAGGGCAGGCCTAATTCTCCAGTAAGAGTATACAAACGCGCCCGTAGAATTGGGGCCGGAAAATTTGTAGGCCAATTGGAATCATGGACGAAATTGCGAACATCTCCTCAGCACCAGTCTCGACCTTTTTCTACTTGTGAACAAGTATGCGAGCGTTTCCAAATCGTAATAATGGCTGAAACAATCTCTAATCATGAGCAGCACCTTCTCAAAAACGTCTCTCGTGAAATAAGTCTTTCTCGTGTTTCTAACCTTTCTCAACATCCTTGCCACTTGTAGTGGGAGATATACGTGTACTGGGGCATGACCTTTATTTATTTTCTTTTTGTCTTATTTACTTATTCATTTATGCACTCCACCGAGTGCGCCACAACTATTGGCAAATAAGCCACTCGCCGCTACTATACAAAGAACAAAAAGCAAACCAAGCATGGGAAGTGAAAACAAGTAAAAGCAACCCATAGAGCAACATAGGAAAGAAGATAGGCTCATGAAACGAAGCTTTCAGCAAAAAAGTCGGAGGTTCAGTCGAGAGAATCTAGATCCAGGATGCGCTGAGGATAAACTGTTGAGATAGGGAGGCATTTCATCGCGAGCATCAGCAGAACGTAGATTCATGAGAAGCGATAGCGGTACTGTTGAAGATGCTCGATTCTCGCCATACATTGAAGAAGGAATACAAAGTAGAGCGGGGAACTAAACTTGATTCTTTTTCTCAAACTTCTCGTTATGATATCATAAGACTTTCGAAACTCATCTGGATACAACTGTATTCGCCAGGAGAAGACGGTTTCATACATTCGATTCGGCAGTAACTTTTCTGGTGTTCCTGCAGATTTTGTGGTGAAACCATTCCCTGACAATTGTATTAGGAAAAGAGATCGTAACCTAGGCAAGGCGATCGGCTTGATGCCGATCGTTGTCCTATCCACGCATCCGATACAAGAGTCTGTCACGCGAGAAATTTCGGGCAATAGGTTCTGAAAATGGGCTCCCTAACTGCGCACGAAGAAGAAGCGGCTGCTGAATGATTCCGAGGCTTCACCATTTTTCGAAAACTGATGATTTGAGAGCACAGAAGCAGCTACGTGAGCTAAGGGATATACAGGGTGGGCCAAAATTATGATTACAGCGCGCGCTGACGTTCATTGCAAATTTTTTCTATGTTCATAACAATTCATTGAATTTCTTCCATTTCACAAAGTAGCCTACGTTATTACCTTTCTAATGATACTAAACTTTTGGTGGATTTTCAACATAATATAAACGTAACAAGTCCGTGAATTAAACGTCGCTTTGCATTTACAAACACTTTTGGCACGGTGCATCTACAGACGAAATAGCGAAACAAGGCAGGAATTGCATTCAACCATAAGAGGCTCTCGAGCGTGGATATATTTAGAGGAAGTGTTAAGGAGGCAGGGCAAAGGTCTACGTAGGAGCAAAATACATTCTGAGTCCAAAAAAGCTAAATGATTGGATATGTCACGAAATTTTCTGCGTGAAATCGTGAAACATAACCTGCACAACGAGACGCTTATACGATCAGAAAGTGATTTCTCCAGAGAGCAGGTTAAAGAGAAGAGAAAGGTTGGCTAACAAAAGCTGCCTGACGCATCCGAAAAAATTGTCCTACGGAATTCCTGTTCACCGACGAAAAGAGAATCACAGTGAAATAGGTGCTCAATAAGTAGAACGATAACATTTATATGAAGCTTAAAGAAATGAAAGTGATACAGCGCCTGGCTCACTAACTTTCTGTGATGGCCTGTGCTAGCATCACCGCCAAGGCAAAGACACCGATTATTCTTGTAAATTATGGAGTGAAAGTTGGTTTGGAGGCCCGTTTGATCTCTTCGTGCGCAATAGGACACTTTGGTGATTCGAACCGGTCATATTGTCAAGATGAAGCTCCTGACCGCAGAACAGAAATCGTCTAGAAATCTCGTGAAAGGGGTTCTTTGACTTCATAACCTTCGATCAGTGACCACTCTGGAGCCCTGACCTAAATCCCATGAATGTCTTAATGTGGTCAGCCTCTGAGATGAAAGCATCCTTTGGCCCAAACAAGAGAAGAAACAATCTCGAAAATGCTTAGCAAAAAGCCGGGACCATTTCGATGACCCTAGCTGCGTGCCACCGTCAACGCCGTCCATCGTCGTCTTTGGGGTTGGGTGAAAGCAGAAAGCAACAGNCAAAATAGCACCGGCCACCTATTAAATTAATTCCAAGATGAATAATACAAATACAAGACAGGATCAACCGCAGGAGCCATATCGTCGCCGTCTAAATCACCTGCAGCATCATCGTCGCTGTCGAGCAGCCCAATATCCGGGACATTCATGATGACAAAAATAGTCGCAAGGATAATAGTACTCTCAGAGATCCTATTTATGTACCCCTAATTCAAATTTATCACCGCAAAATTTGAAATTACCTCAAGTAGCCGCAAATCTTGGGCAAATTTTGAGTACTACTGGAAGGTTTGCGGATTTCAAATGTTTTTGAATGCAATCACTGATTTTTTCGAGAAATAACAAATTTCCCAGAAAGAAATTGTGTCGTCCCGGGGGACAGACACGAGAAAATTGGCTCGTCGTCAACGTGTTAAGAGCTTGGGGAAAGCTGTTCAGGATTCTGTTTTTAGCCTAGTTTTTTTATCGGCCGGGTATGTATGGTTATGTATTCGTTATTCACGGAGCATTAACCTTCTGTTTGATATACAGAACTTTGCTCACAATCAGAGCTCTGCTCCCAATGCTTGTTGGGGCACGTTAGGAACACGCAAGCTACTTTCTAACATTCAGTAAGTCCTCAATTCCTAATGGTTTGTTAATTTTTTAGGTCTGGATAACATGCAGAACGCGAAGCTATCAAGTGCGTCCAAATCAGGGATTTCTGGAAGGCGGTGGTACTGTAGCATTACTAGTTATTCCAACCAGTATTCGTTACCCAGAAGCAAGTCTACGAATCGATTGGATTGAAGCCGATCCTTCCGAGCGCGATGTACGCGTAGCGTTCAGATCTGCCAACCGATCTGGTCATGTAATACACCCACTCAATTCGAAAATGGTCTACACTGATGAAAAGTTTCCAACAGCTCTTTTGCGAGCTCATACCGATCCTTATACGAATATGCGACGATCATGGATTTTCATCAAGTTTGGCAGGAAGACCCTAGCAATAAGAGATCCCGATACTGTTTGGTAAGATCAATTCTGGTCATCATTTTATCCGTTCTCGAAAAATTTCGAGTAAGTTCGACCTTCAATCGCTTCCGGTATCCTCGGCAATTTTTCAAACTCTCCGTTTTTGATATGTAATTTGGAGTTCGAGTGTGAATGCTCACTCGTTCTCTAGCTGGCTTCATTGGCAGCTTTCATAGTCCGCCGGCCGGCGTGCCACGAGGTAGTGCTAAGGAGGAGGAGGGCGCAGACGGTCGGTCAGCCCCTCGAAGGGCTGTAAACAAGGAGAGACAAGATCAAAAACCATTTGTACGAGCCCCTGGTTGTTTGGTTTTTGACCTTGTTCTTCTTTGTTTTCACCCCTTCGACCGACCGTCTTCCGCCCTCCTCCCCCCTGGCACTGCTTCGTGGCACGCCGGCCGGCGGACTATGAAAGCAGCCATTGGTTTTCGCACGTCTTCAAAACCAGGCATTAGGGAGTGGTCGAATATCCGCTTATATCTTAATATCTGCTGGTGTTCGGTTCTTCTCAGCCGCATAATATGTCAAGTTTAGGAGCGCCATATCTAAGATATATGATTCGTTGTGTTTTCATAGAGTGATGTTAGAAGAAGCTCCGTTGTATTACACCATGGATTCGATGGATGGTGAGAAGGTAATATGAAAAACAGACTTTGCGAATGGCAGGTATAGTTGTTTGAATTATAGATTGCAAGTGAATTGCGGAACCGACTTCGTGGCCAGAAAAAAGGCTCATTTCCTGTTCTATTGCTTATTGACGATTGTAATTATTCCGTGTTATTGTATATCTTGACACATATATCAAACACTATTGTTTCCAGCTGGGGCACATTTCTCAACGTTCATTAAAGAACGATTTTCCAATGATCTTTATGTGTTTGAAGTACAAAGCCAGGAATTAGCTGATATTGCAGCCAGCACCGCCGAGAAACCTTACAAAGAACTCGAGTGGGTGATACAGATAGGTTATTACAGTTATGTTTGCTTTGATGACATGTTGCATTCTTTAGTAAGTGGTGTACTGAATTCTCCTCGATCATTCAAGAAAACGAAAAAGAACAAGGAGCAGTTTCCAACAGGCCAGAGTATGTGGTGTTTACTTTGCTTTGGCCATTTTTTTGCACAATTTAGAGGATTCTATTTTTATTTTTTTAAGTGATACCGGGTCCTCAAAAGGCATGGATGATTTGGAGTGTTCTAGACAATACGACGATATTGGTGTCACCGCATACGACACTCTGAAGTAAGTAGGTTTCGTGCATTTATTCGTTATAACCTCAATATATTTGCGTTGTAATTATCTTTAGAATATGTTTCTCTGGCATAAACTATGTTTGTGACCGGAATCATCCATGAGAATACAGCCATAGGAGTATTCGGCACTTTTTTAGAGATTGTCCTCTCTAAATTATTTCGTCAAAGGGTGTTTCAACTGACTGAGCGTGCATTTGACGCTAGACCGCGATTTTTCAAACCACTGGTGGCAGATGATAATTATGAAGGGGCTTTGCAAGACCGATGATGACATTTGCCAGAGGTCTCATTCTATTTGGTCCAGAAATATTGTTGTTAGGATTAATGTTGAGCACCTAGCAGTAGTGGATTCCAGAGTTGGTAGGAAAAAGAAGCCTGTTTTACAGCACCAATGTCTTCGTATTCTCTTTCAATCCTTGGGGTAGCTTGGCATGGGATCAGAATGAACCGAAGCCGAAAAATGTAAGAGAGAAGGTTTTCAGGAGAGATATGCTACATATCCTCCTTCTTTTCGCTGCATTCGTTATTTCAAAGGGGGAGGTGGTTAAGCGATGGATCTGCTACAGCTCTAGCTCTAGCTGTGGACCACATAGTATTAAAATCCTTCAATTTATAATTGTTGATTTTGAAAGATTGTCATTTTATCATTGCAGTGCGGATGAACCACATATGGAGGAAAAGAAGGACGTAGATGTTTGCAGAGGATCGGTGCCAGTATCTGGAGTGCAAGGTGGGGCTCAGAGTGGTATTGGTGAATTGCATTAATTTCAGTATACATAGAATGACATTAATTGTTATAACTAGGTTTTTCTGTTCTAATTGTTTTATAAATGTTCGTAGACTTAAATGTAGTGATCTATTAGGGTGTCCGAAAAGTTTTGAAAAAAATTCAACCGTTTGCTCAATCGCAATGTAACCACAGCAGTAAAGTTAGCTTGAAAATCAAGACAGTGGCCTCATCATAACCACAATGTTTCTCGATCGACTGGGGCAATACATTCATCTACTACCGCTTGTCTTTCTGACGATCACTGAACTATTTCCCTTCAGAATAGGAGTATGTATTTTGAAGGTATGGTAGTCATTTATGCAGGTAATATAGGTAAGGTCCGGCGAAGAAGTGGGTAGTAAGGTAGCCAAATTATATTAAGGCTTTCTAACTCCTCCATAGGCGTCCTCGCATGGGTGGTCCGGCATTATCCATCACAGTCGAAAACTCCTTCGTGATCGGTGCGACATTGGGGCTCGAAACACCACCTCTCTCAGTTGTTCACAGAATCCCCTTGCGGTCATCGCAGTTCACTCCGGTAGTATCTCGTGGTTAGTAAAACACACGGTTGAGAAAAGAGTGAGCTCATGTCCTTCTTGACCTGAGCGCTTGTGGATTTCCATGTGATATTTGGTTTTTTTAGAACTGGTGAGGTGTAGTGGCAAGTGGCGCGCTTCACTCTCGCATGGACACGGGTTCGAATCACGGATCGATATCCGCCCATGCCAACCAACCTTTCCATGTACATCGGCTGGCCACCGCAAGTCATTGTATATGCCAAATCCACATTCAATACGCTACTACGATTCTGAATGGAAGTCAAATGCATGGGCGCATCCCTCAGACGGAATTGATCAACGCCTAAGACTTTAGACTTTATCCTTCTATCTACATTTTATCCTGAGTAATAATGAAGCCGGTTGATGTCGGCTTTGCTTGCGGTCGAGGAGCTTTTGCGTAGAAGATCGTGATGAAATGATGAAATGGGGAGTAGAGATCATTTTACCATCTGCTGAACATTGAGGAGGATTGCTCTGCCGTCAGGTCGGAACCGTTTCGGTATTTGAGAACAGTGGACGTCCGCTTCGACAAGCTTCGTCCAAGCAAATTTCGTCTCAGAAAAAGCGATCATATCATTCATGGTATGTGACGAGATAGGGCGCACTGCTGCCCACTAATCACCATAACTCATCCCAAGCCTTAGTGTGGAAGCGATCAGTTTTGCAATGGTGAAGCAGAAGGCTCCTTTCTCGTCGATCGCACATCGGTCGTCGGTGACAGGTACTTCTAAAGAGGTGGTCGATCACCGATCGGCCGTAGTATCGATCTATCAACAGCGGCCTTACCCATCGGTTTACCGTGTTCGGGAGCAACATGCTTTCGCAATTTAGAGGCATATTTTTTTCAAAACTCTCTAGACACCCTAATGAATGCTTCCAGGTCTTAATGTTTCAACCGACCGTCCGTTCAACGCGTGCGCGACGGCGCCGCCTGGCCGTTGTTGACAACACTAGATCACGTGCCGGCGCTGTCAACACTACTCTAGCGCCGCCGTCGCAGCACGCAAGCGACCGACGTCGCGCACGCGTTGAACGGTCGGACGGACGGACGGTCGTCGAAGTCTGAAAGCGGCCAATACCTAATCCGTTATTAATACTCACTAATAATTTTTCACAGACTACTATGGAAAGAGTCCATCAATTGCATCTGCCGGTGATGTCGTAGAAGCCCTGAAGTATGCCAGAAGCAATCATCTTGACGCTGAATTTGTTAGTTTTTGAAGCATTCCATGTTTTCCTGGTCATAAGTTCCCAACTTTTTTTTAAGGTAACAGAGCTGGCTGGTCCACATGTGTACAACCGATTGTGTTGCCCTTTCGCTGATATTCTTCCGAACATTTACCTCATGCAGCTGATTTATATGTCTTGTTCCGTTATGTCTCATCTGAGAGATGTTTACGAATCTGCTCGCCACATCATTTGCAGTGTTTTTTCAACACGGTTGGTATTTCCTTTTACACATATTTACATCCTGTGCTCCTATTTCCACACACTAAGAAGATGAATTCCGTATATGTAGAAGTCTCAAATAGCAAGTCTCACCATCTCACCACGAAAGGATCCCAGGTCAGGGTGGCCGTATGAAATCAGGCCTATACTGCCCGAAGTATTTTCGGATGCTCATCTCAAATCTGCTCTCCAAATTTGCCGAGCGATTCTGTCAATGAAATCATGAGGTATTTTAGGTGAAGCTTAACATGAGTGAACTTAAAGGCACAGTTCATGATAATTTTGAGGTATCCGTTTTCATTCGGAAGGCGGAAGTATAGTTGAGAATAGTTCATCGGTAGTGAAAAAGATCAGGGAAGACTTTTGAAAGGGGCCGAAAGGAGTATGGCTCTTCAATAATGTTCGCCTTACGAGCGCAGCCAGTGGGACAAGGAGGTGGAGCGGGGCAGGCCCCGCTGACCACAACGCCGGTCATCCTGCTATCCACTGCTCAACCGACGACGGCGATGTCGGCGTCCCCAGCGGCGAGCTGGCCAGCTGTAGTACCCTGTGTGAAGCCGTAGTCGGCAGCCCCGCTGCAGAGGACGGCGCGACGCCGTTCACAGCAGAATAGGCCGGTGTGGAGGGCCATTCGGAAGTTGTGGGACATTTGCGTCCTCCAAAGCGGAGGTAGGAGCCGAAGAAGCCCCTACGAAGCAAGCCAAAAAAGCCGCAGCCGAATTCTATACGATGCACGCCGAGGACGAAATTGCAGCGGTAGCCTGGAAGAGGCACACTGTAGTAGCCGCTCGCGTGGAGGGCGAGCGGTTGTTGCTCAACACGATGGCGTTGAAAATTGAGTGGTAATCAAATGATTTTGAGGTTAATTGTTCTGATGTGTAGCAAAACTGTAGACAAGATGGCCTCCCGTGTGAGTGACCGGAGGGTCACTAGGGGGAGGTGTGAGGGAGTGTGAGAGAGGGTGTTTAGAAGTGAGGAACGAAGAAGGATCAGCGGGATAGGAGTAATAGACAATGAGAGAGTATATAAGTGTTCGTATTCTATAATAATCATTCCACTCTCTGTTGGTTGCCTGGCACCGTAACCAGTGGCCTGTTCCAATCTGCGATATTATACGGATAGCATTTGTTCATTCTTCACTCCTTCCAACTTGAATACTTTGTTAGAAGTGTCTCTGATTGAAATTATCCAGGCCAGAGTGAATACTTGAGGACAGATCGTCAAAACAAGTGCTTCTATTGACACTTATGATGCAGCTGACTAGGTGCTTCGTTAGGTATTTATAGTAGCTGTACTTGTGTATGTCTTGAACTTAAGACCCATCCCACAGCTTTCCTATTCAATTCTATCAATCACTTCTGATATCCGAGTTTTTTTGAGTTGTAGGTCAGAAGGTCAGTCTATCATAGCATAGACGGGTGTTTTCCGAAGCTGTGTGCACGACTTTCTGGTGATTTTTTTGGTAGATGACCCCCCGACTTACAAAAAGCGCTGCTGCCCTCTCACTCAATTCTAATTTGGACTCCAGTATTTGAACACATGCGGTTTACAGATATATTCCAACTGTGTGCGAATTCTTCGGGTACCCGGCTATAAATGACTCACGTAAGTGGAACGACGGCTTTTCAGATTTCCTTGTTGCAATTATGGACTTATTTATTGTCATCGACAAGTACAGGTATCATGGAGAAGAAGTGGTGAGTACAGCAAAGTAAACAAAAAGTTTTTGATATGGTACAAAGCAGCCAAATTATATTGTAGTGGCTAGCATGGACAACGTACTACGATGTTTTAACTAAACTTCCTGAGGCGTTCTGGGCAGAAGAAGTGGCCAGAGATTGGCTAGAACAGTTGGCTATTGAGCTGAAAGTAATTTCTTCAACTTCAATCAATAATTGGCTCAGACACAAGTTTACCGTATGAATTTCCAGCACTTGGGTCACTACCGTCCAGCTCAACTTACTTCGACTGGTGAGATCCGCAGAAGGGAGAACCGAATGAAGTGTAAACGACAGAAAGAGCAAACGATGTACGGGATTCAGGAAAATCAGTCACAAATTGAGAGGCAAAGAAGAGTAGGAAAGGAAGAAAACTTGAAGAAAGGCTTGAGATGGAGAAAGAGATCAAGGAAATGAATTCGATACCACAGTCGTTAGAAGTCGTAATTCTTGTAATTGCTCACCTGAAATTCCCTTCAAAGTCGATAAAATATTTGGGCTAGACAAGGCAAATGAGCGCCGAGGCAAATACATAGGGTCCAATCAAGAGTGACGAGACAAGCTTGTCTCTTAATACAGAACTTCGGCAAATTTTTTGTTTATTGTTCCACCTAGCACACTATGCCACATCATTTTTTTTAGTAAGCAGGAGCCAAATATGGCTCCCGAACAAGTAATTGAACAACCACTATGGCAGGATTGTGAAAATCGCCCGCCTCCATGTGATTTTCGTACCTTGAGTGAAGTTCCTGTGATATCCGACATCTATAACGCTGGTGATTTCTTTTTGTAATTAGCAAAAAACGTGTGGCAGAGTCAGCTCCAAATCTAACAATGCACAGCCGATTCTAAGCAGGCAATACCGACCTAATGTTTTTTCATTTTATTTTAGAAAAGACATACGTCCGTCGAGCGATTGTTGATGGTAAGTATACAGATGCCGAACACTATCTCGACGTACAGTTTCGATTGTTTCGCGAAGATCTGGTCAGCCCACTCCGAGATGGTAGAGGAGTATATCTTATGAATGGTCAGCAATATTGAACTAACTTCCGCTTCAACCTTACGGAGGGGTAGCTATGCCGTAATCGCTATAAATGATATTCAGGTAGTAATCGCTTCAACAGATGCGCCGAGGACATTGATGAACTGACGCATGGGCTGCTGATATTTGATGTGGAGAAAGTGTTAGGATTGGAAGTGCATTTTCACGATGGTGTACCTCTTCGTTATGCAATGCTTACGGTCTGTGATTTCTGTTTGTCTGTTTTTCTGTTCTGACTTATCCCTTCGCTATACGGCCACTAACGTTATTTCCAGTCGAAATCGATCTCAGATCCTATACTACCTAGACATTTAATGTTTGGCCAAATAGTGTGCCTGTCGTCAGACGGTTTTCGTGATGATTTGCACCTGGCTAAGATTGTTGAGCGCGACACTACGGTATGTGTAGATTATTTTCTTTTGTTTATTTTTTTTATTTTGACCTTCTATGCTTTCCAATTTCTGTATCCCATAATCTTCTTCCCCTTTTTGACTGTGCTATTTGACGTGAAAATGCGATGCACGCCTGCCCTTCTTTACCCCCCCGGCTGCTCTTTTACAACTCCTCCAATTCCGAAACTTTCTGGTTTCGCTGGGTGGATGATGGTTGAGTGAATACTCCGTTTTGGTTTTTAACAGTATGTACATATGTCAGCTAGCCGGAAACTCAGCCGACGTCTCATTAAATGCTCTGCATTTCCAGTCATACATTGGCAATATATTAGGTTGATGCATAATTATTGCGGACTTTTTCGCGCCTTTTTTTCTCCCGAAAGTGTTTGACTATTGAATTCGGGTTTCTTCTAGAAATGATCTACTTGATTTCCTCTACAAGAATATACTCAAGAGTCCATCCGCATGTTCGCGAAATTAGGCTTAACTACTTCGAGAAAGATTGGAAGGTGGCGCAGTCATTCCGCG
>UZAF01016254.1:73234-94920 GCA_900617895.1 Haemonchus placei | reverse complement strand
AAAGTTAGGAAGATCTCCAGTCAACTGTGTAGAAAAAAATGAATCAGAGCAGAAGTGCACTACAGAAAGTTTGGATAGGTAATAAGAGCTGTATGATAGTTGAAGAGCATCCTTTTTTGGTTTCAGTAGGCAGATGGCGCTAGGGATAACGTCATTCCCAGACAAACACAAGCATAACTGTGGAGTCGGAGACTGAGTTTTTGGATGTTAGGTATTCCCTACCCCTAACAATTCTTGAAATCTTTAAGTACCTGAAATGTCACCTGTGGACGTTAGTAACAGCACTTCGAACCATCCACTTGTATTAGAAACTGTTCCCAGTCTGTAACAGTCATGTATGACGCTACATCAGAGGAGAGCATGAAGATGGTGTAATTTGATACCCTTCACGACAGATTTCAAACGATTCCAGCTGAAAACGATGGTTCACATAACTATGTAACCCCCTTCTTGGACACTTCTTCTCAATGGAGTATTTCATGGAATTCGAGTATTTGCTGTCATTCGGAGCCGAACATCTGTAATTAAAGGAGTACATGCTAAACTACATGCAGTTATGTGGTCATCACAGTTTCTCCACCAAATTTCCTGTTGAATTTCAATTGATGCACAGTGCCTGATTGCTTCCAATATTGATCAACTATGATATGGCCTGAAATGGACTATGATTGAAAAGACTATTAATATTCAAAATCAAGTCTGAATAGTTAAGCAAGATTGTGTATTCATGGAAGATCGGGTATGCTCGCATATAGATAGAAACTTGTAGACTCGTTAATGGATGGAACATCCTATCAAATGGCGAAAACGGTTTTGTTTCTTTTACTATGTTACTGAATGTATGTGAATGGAGAACCTACATCTCACCT
Source organism: Haemonchus placei (assembly GCA_900617895.1). Taxonomy (NCBI): domain Eukaryota; kingdom Metazoa; phylum Nematoda; class Chromadorea; order Rhabditida; family Trichostrongylidae; genus Haemonchus; species Haemonchus placei. Next base: position 94,051 of record UZAF01016254.1, on the reverse strand, counting down.
TATAACCTTTCTTACTTCTACTCGAGTCTTTTATTGACGTTTCTTCACTCTACGACTTTTAGCATACTTATAGCATAGTTCACTTTGGTCATGCTAAATGTAAACACAACACATTGTTGCTTGAAAGCGCTCTTGTGCCCCAAAGGAATCGTATTTCTGAGTAGAGCCCGTGAGNCCAAGATAAGTAGACTACCCCTCCCTGGTTAGGGGGATCAATAATAATACTTAAAACTAAATAAGTATTGGGGCGTTAATCAATCTCGTCTGAGGGATGCGCCCACGCATTCGACTTCCATTCAGAATCGTAGTGGTGTATTGAATGCATATTTGGCCTATACAATGGATTGCGGTGGCCAGCCGATGTACGAGTCAGTGTTTTTATCCTCCGAGAGGCCTTTGGTACCAATTAGCCGACCTCGGAGAGAGGGCAAACTTAGTTGGCCTAAGCGGATATCGATCAAGTATTCGAACCCGTAACCGTGCGTGTGAGACAATCAGAGTTAAAGTCCTTAACATGATTCACAACAGAACGTTAAGTTAACTTGTATCTTGTTCCTTGAAGAACCGAAATATTCGAAAGTCAGCCTAAGCTGAAACCCTACTATAAAAAGATCCGAATGATCAGTGTTTCGCTGTATCTTCCATGATGTTGATGCTCATGGCTTTTCTACATATTGAAAGGTCCCGTCTCATGCAAACGTTGCGACGATCCTGAATGGAAGCCGTATGCACTGGCGTATCCCAGAACGAAATCGATCGACGTTAAAGGGCTCAAGACTTCTATAAAAAAAGGTTTGTTCATTTCTAGTGTCTGTCCGGAGACTAGAATGACAAACCTTTCTTTATGGAAGGATGGTTACGATGGCCTGCATATCGAACATTATGTGTCGTTTAACTCGCCATACAAGACGAATGTACCGCTCTCTGAATCTTTGTATTCCATCCATTATGAGCGTTGTGATATCGATTCTACTATTTATTCATGTTTGCGACATGCATTCATCCAGCCATGCTCTACATAGCTGAATAAACACCCCATCTCTTCCGTTGCTTGAGATGACTATTATGGATGCATTTCGAATAATGTCAGGATAGCTGAAGTTGCTCCACTTTTTTAGCCAAAAAAAATTGTCGAAGTGGTAAGCGTTCATCAATTTTTCTGGGACCAGTATAAATTGCGAAATGGGGCATCTATATAATGATCACTATAAATTATGAAATTTGCGGAGCAATTGCAGGGGTGTTTCCCTAACAAATTGCCTCACAAGTACAGTAGCGCTCAAAAGTCTTCGGTGAAATGCTTCGACCCTTTTTCGTTCATAACTTTTTTCTTAATAGACCAAATCGCGAAAAATTTTGATATTTTTAACTAAAGCATATTTTACCCTACCCAACATAATTTGACTGCGAACCTGTAATATTAACAGATAGAGCAAGGTTAAGATAGAGCAAGGTGTTTGTTGCGGTAGCAGATTTTGCTAAAACTAACGTTGACGTCTGCACTTATTCGACTTATAAGCGTTTTTCCAATCTATTGTTTTCGGCGTTACCGCTCGTACACTTTAGACATGACAAAAAATAAAGAGACTTTAGGACGAACATCATCTGTATTTCCGGTTGATTTTGAGTTCAAGCTCTTTGGGATATCTGGANGGAATATCTGGAACATGATCAGATTGCAGGTTTATAGTGGTGAATATTCATAATACACCCACATCCAAATATAGAAATTTCGCATGATTAGGTCCACTAGGAAGGGAGTTACGACAGGAAAGTACGGCTGAAGGACCATTTCACCGAAGACTTTTGAGCGTTACTGTATGTATGTATGCATGCATTTATTTATTGACAAATGACTGACTTGAGTAAAAGTGAAAAGGTGAATGAATGCGAGGGAATTGATTCTTAGAACAGTATCAGTGCAACACGCTTCAAGCTTCTGCAATAACACTAGCTTGCTCTGTTCTGCAGGGTACGAGGAAAATTAGCGGCTTCACTTGTACATCAAACAGACAGTTGACCGTCTCTGTGATAATTTCTGCAACGAGTCGTATTTCGAACGCAAGATAAGTTACAACAGGATGAAGTCCTGAGGCTCGATCAATTCCGTCGAGGGATGCGCCGACGATTTCGACTTCCGTTCATAGTGGCGTATTGAAACGCATGCGGCCTATACCCCATTAACGACCGCGTGGCCCGCCAGCGGGCCACACCATATCGTGCCCCTGTAGTATTTATATTATTTATCAAGTGTTCTTACAATTTTTTCATGTTTTCAAGTATCAGCTAAGCTCACAGCCTTCTAGAGAATCTTGAGGCATCGTGGTCGATGAATCATTCCTTTTCAACTACTATTATAAGAGAAATTAAAAGTTAATGTAATCACAGTGTGAAAGGCGCGGTTCCCAATGGGACACAATGACTTGCGGTGGCCGGTCGATGTACAAGTCGATGCTTTTATCCTCCCAGATGAGTCTGGTACCATACCAATTCACCAACCACGGAGGGAGGGAAAGTTGGTTAGCGTAGGCGCATAGCGATCCGAGATTCTAACCCGTGCCCATCCATATGTGAAGAGCGCCACTTGCCACTGCACCACCTCTAACGCATCACTTAAAATGTGCACATGAATTGCTGCCACCATGAACTGCACCTGAGTTTACACCGCCCCTGTTAGAAAGGATAAAAACTTGATTGGAGGGCCAGGGATGAACACAATCTATTCGAAATAAACTTAATTATAAAGCTTTTATATAACAAAGGTATTTATATAATCCAATATATTTATATTTATAATATAGAATATAAATATGTGTTATTTTTAGATAATATTTTTAGATAGATTATATAGATTATATGTAATATATTACATATATTAAACATATTTATATATGTTAGGTTATTAGGATTATTGAAAATCTTATGTGAATGTGTGTAACGTTGAGAGAATTTTTGAGAGAACTTCAGTAAATCTGCTGATGTCAGTTGAAAGTCAGGTCCTAAAAGGATTTGTTTTCCCTGTCCTTATTTTTCCCATCTCCCCATCATTCCTTTGCACTTGGGCTGAGTTTGTTTAGCTGGCCTATGGGATGACTGCAGAAATGAATACATAATTATTTAATCAAAACACGTACGATGTGTATTGCGATCCACGGAATCTTCCTGCTTCCCTTTTCTTCCAGCAGCTTCTGAACTGTCCTTTCCCAATTTATGAGTTGACATTCTATGAGTTCATGAATACTGTTTGTATGAGCTAATATAACTTCGTTGCCTTTTTGAAGTCCTGCCGTAAAATAGTCGTCAGGTTCGGGATAATTCCAATTGTGTTACTTCACTCATATGGTTCACAGAACGGATTTTGTATTGTTACTCATCTGAAGCTCAATATTTGGTCTTTTCCAAAAAGGGGAGCAGGAAGGGTTGTAGTGCTAATTGTAGTACCAAGTTTCGCACTATCACATACCCATGGTCGAGAGTTTGAATTCTGGATGGATACCCTCCTAAGCCAACTAGACTTTCCATCACATCTCTCAGACGGGATCAATCAACGCCCGAAGACTTTACCCTTTATTTCGTTCACCTAACGAATGCTACAAATTTTTCCTGATCGTTATCATTTGAAGTAGGTCTTTAGAGTTTGGAGATCCCTGAAGTAGCAACTGAAGTGCTCTTCTCCTCAGCAGCCAACAGGTTTCTTAGAAACTTCGAAAACATGTGACATGTGCCATACTTACTTGATTTTAGCACTCGCATTTGAATTGAATTGAAAGGAATCAGATTGAAACGAAAGTGGGTGGGGTAAGCGAAATCTTAGAACGTCATCTTGCAATCGTGCAGCAGGTTTTCTAATGATAGGTATATGAGACCGGATTTATAGTCTAGACATAATGTGCGTTCATGTGTTACAGACCGACTGTTCCGATATTTTTTGCATTCATCCGAAAGTCATATAATTTACGATGCGATTTGACGCGTCCACTCACTCGTAGGATATCAGCTACTTCGAACCTGAGGTGCTATATCCTCTGGTATCTCGATAGCTCGATAGCAAGTCGAGTCTATCGGCCTTCCGTTCGGCCGATTTGGTTATATCAGGGCCCAATTTCGTTGTCCTTTTTGGCCTATTAACTTATCTCGATTTGTTCAAAGTTTGGCATTTAACGATTACTCATCTCGACACGCCACTTTGCCTTGATAAGTCTATTTCAGTTACGTAGGCGCCCCTCCTTACCTTCGCAAGTGAAATGTTCTTTTGCTGACGATTACACTTTGCGCTTATGAGAAAAAAGCTTCCTTGCATCATGCTGACTTTCCCTTTTCATCGAAGCTTCCTCTCCCGCTAGCGTTCCATTCGTAGTCGCTAAGGGATTATAGGGGTACATTGCCTTTCTGGCAATCGTATGCTGTCCGTAAATTTTCTACTGGAACTAATCTTCATAGCGAAATCGCAGCGCTTATTTTACAATTTATTTTTATTTTTATTTGCACTTTGATTCTCTCAAGAATACCCCATACAGCAACTTACGGTTTTCACATCCAACTCCACTGAACAGAAATGTAACCACTGAGGTCTATCCCAAGCGTCTGTATAAGGAAGTTGCCTTATTATCACCTGTCGCCTCTCGATCGGCAATTTGGTCAATATATAAACTCTCGCATAACTGGAAGTTACGGAAACATTGCATTAGAATACATGATGAAATTTTAAAAATTACAAAAACCCAGTTTTTTTTACATAAAAAGTAGTGGCAAAGGAGGCACGCCTTCACTTCCCACGTGCACTTCCCACTGCGTTTAGGTGGTGGGCCGGCGGGGTTGCTTTATAATCTTGTAAAATCGGAATCGAAATATGTTCAGATCAAATGAAATCTCTATATAAGCGTGATGCTGTTTATACTTCTGCGGATACCGTGCATTTCCCCATTTTGAGCACGTATAAGCTCACTGATCACAAGATACCCTAAGCTTTACACATTCCATTTCCCCGAAACAATTTCAACCCTCATGCATATTTTAACGACCTCTGGAACAGTTTCCAGCTCATTCCACAGTTAGTCCGTGGCTCAAAATGCTTGTTTTTTCACGACAGTAATTCTAATCGAGTGTATAGCGGCCTTCTACTCCTTTTTCCGATGATTTTTGAATATGTCTTTTATATCTTACAGAATGGAGGATTACCATTTCTATAACCAAAGCAAGATTTAACAGAGCATTTATTGCGAATGCACTTTGTAGTGTGATTTCTTCTCTAACCTTCATTTTGACTAAGGTTTGGAATTACTCCTTTGTAATTGTTATAAGGTGGTGTAGTGGCAAGTGGCGCATTATATCACAGGCACGGTCAGGGGTTCGAATCCCGGATCGATGCCCACCTAGGTCAACCAAGCCTTCCATCCCTCCGGGGTCGGTGAATTGGTACCATACTCGTCTGGGAGGGTAAAAGCCCTGACCTGTACATCGGCTGGCCAAGTCATTGTATAGGCCACATACGCACTCATTACGCCACTACGATTCTGAATGGAAGTCGAGTGCGGGGGCGCATCCCTCAGACGGGATTGATTAACGCCAAAAAACTTTAAAACTTCTATTACTTGCTTGTATGCTTTACAACTTCTGTATATTTGGAGGAAGGACTCACAGTACAGCTTTTGCGGTTTTTATGACTTCTTGTTTTTTGATGCAGAAGCTGAATACTGAATAGAACACGTTTTCTCAATGTCATTTCTTAGAAAAAAAATTAAAATGAGTATCACAAAGTAGTTAGCCCTAACCAACGGTTGTTCCAGCGAAAATAAAAAAAATGACAAATTAAATGAAAAGGTAGATCTCAGTGAAGATTGGTCCCTTCTCCAAACATTTCCTCTTTCCTTCTTCGTTTCTCTGCAACAGCTTGTTTTCTAATAAAATCTGGATTGATTCCTTTGGTCCTTCAATTTCCAGTAGCTCCTAAGTTTCTTTCTGGAATTTTGGTGAAATTTGGAAAAAACGAAACTGTTCATTTAATGGATTTCTAATTCTTATTTTCGTTTATAATTTTTTTATTTCTAGGCCACAACATGGTTGATGTGATCTCACGCTTGATCTTCAAACTACCACCTTTATCGCGTGTAATTGTGGTCCTTACGGGTGCGGTGCTCATTCACCTTTCTATTGGTACATATCACACTTTCGGTAGGCGATTCCTTGGCCTCGATCCTTTCATTTACTGCTCTAATCAGCTTCTCACTATGTATTCTATTGAAACTATGCCGACTTTTTCAATTTACCGATTCCAGGAAATATGCTCCCTTACATGGCCTCATACATGCGTAATTACACCGACCCTAGTGTGAGAATTGAACACTTCATGTGGGTTCCCACTTTTCAAGGTAAGTTTCAGTTTCTACGAAAACATGTTCACGTTTCATGTTGGACCCTTGATCGTTATTTCCTCTTACAATGTAATTATCGCCCACTAGGCTATACGGTTGAGATTTATAACATTCACTTTACTCTTTACTTAACGTTTAAACGTTTCGCATCCTTTTGAATCTTGGAGGACAGAAACAACTTAGAGGCACAGTTCACGATAAAAACTCTATTTGAGATTCCCCCAAAGATGAACCCGTGGCCTTAAAGCAGATACATGGAATATTTCCGGCCCAAAGGTAGTCTACATTGGGCGTAATAAGCCTCCTAAACCGGTTCGGCAGCCGGACACAACCAACAGCGGCCGTTGTGACGGACTCGTTGAGCTTGCACCATTCACAATGAAGCGTTAGGACGCCGACGAGCAGTACGCTGAGTGTGAGACATGCAGACGGTCACAGAACGGCGATTTTGTGCAGACCCTTTTTATTACTTTTTTGTACCCTCATATTTTTTGAAGATTCGCTGATTTTCGTTCTTCGCCGCCCCTACACCATTCTGCACCATAGCTTCCGTTATTTCATATAAAGAGATACCTCAGAATTATCCTGGACTTTGCCTTTAAAAACCTCTCGGACTTTTCGGCACCGAAGGAGCCTGAATTTTGAAGGCTGATCCAATAAACTGATTGGCGAAATCTCGATCGTCCAACTCATGAAGAGAGACTTACACTGTCACCTGTGTCGTATTCTCCTGTCTATCATCTAGGTTGCTTTCCCTTCTCGATGGTAATTGGTGGCACCTTAGCCCTCCATGTTGGTCCACGAATGGCTACTCTTATTGGATGCACCATCGCCACGTATGTTCCACTTTTTGTCATTCAATGTGTGACATTCTTTTTCCGTTTCCCTGACATTTCGGAAAAAAAGTTTTGTTCACAGTGATTTTACGGAAATGATGAAATGGTTCTATCAAATTTTTCTTCAAAGCCCCAAGACTTTATCCTTTATCGAAAGGAAGCTTGGACAAACTGGGAGACGTGCGCTGAACTCCTTTCAAAGCATGAGTAGACCTCGTTCATAGTGATGAATCTGTTTAGATTTTTTGCAGGTCTGCTGTTGCGCTTTCATATTGGACGATAAAATATTCGTTCTTTGCTTTCTTCGTAACATACGGTCTTCTTTTTGGTCTCGGTCAAGGAATTGCGTACGTCACCGCTGTGGCCACTACAATCAATGTAAGGACAGCTATTTAATTTCTTGATTCTAAACAATGGTTCCTTTTCAGTGGGCTCCAGAAAAAGTCGGGCTCATGAGCGGTATCGTTGCTGCTGGCTTCGGCGTCTCCTCATCTATTTTTGCCCCCATTCAGACGCGGCTCATCAATCCGAGCAATTTACCGTCGACACGAGAAGGGTAAATTACTTGGATGAAAGAAATTTTGGAAGCGAATAAGTAGAAAATTTCAATTCTTACAGATATTTCTTAGATAAGGACCTGCTACATCGAGTACCGGACGTTTTCCTGACATTGGCACTGATCTATGCGATTATGCAATTGATTGGACTCATTGTTATTTGTGATCCTCCTGAAAAGGTAATTACTTTGTTCGGGTTTTTCACTGCTCAAAAACAATTTTTTTCAATCATTTTGTGAAATCCGGTGGATGATCCTTTGTTATTCGTTTGTCCATTGTTTTCATTGTGTTTCTGCTACTGCAGATCCGTTCCTCTGGACTTGGGTCGATCTCGGATTACATCAACGAGATTCTCCACCGTCGTGACGGATCCCAACGTCAGCAGCAATTCTCCGCTGTCGCGTACAAACAATTAGCTCGTGAAGAAATTACGGTAGAACTCGTGGTTGATAGAAGTTGTCAGTTCTGCTAAGCAGGAGCCCCTCCCTCTCGTATGCTTTCACAAAGCCTTTATGTCCTACGCCAGCGAATTATCTTTGACTGAGGTGCTCGGCATGCTTCGTGCTTTCACCGGCTCGGGCTTGTGGCCCCTGCTAAGCTTATAGCACTGCATACAGAGAAACACGACAGAGTGTAAAAGTGTTGCTAACGATTTGCAGTGAACCCAGCGCACCAATTTTGATTGGGCGGCTGAGTTTCCTGAGGCAGTTCTGGGTTTTGATAGAGCTCCAACATCACCTTGCTGACGTCTACTCAGTGTAATGCCGTTGAATTCCCGTAGGGTCCAGCTTTTATTCAGGTCAAAAAAAAAATTTTTTTTATTCGGGTTATAATTTAATAATAATGTAGTGCGAAAAACCCTGGAGAACTTTAGTGGGTAAAGGCATGCGACCTATGTGAAGCAGAGGCTTCGGAATCCGGCCTAGCAGAACTTTCTTCTACAGCAAGCATGTTACTTTGAGTTTGTCACATCGTACCTTCTTCTTCGACCTCCATTTCTTTCTGAAAAACATTTGATGGTAATCAACCTGTAACTGATAATCGTGATTGGTGCCTGGTAGCGGTAAATCTCATTAGGGCCACTACTTTTTGGAGCGTACTCGAGAACACGTCTCCACAGTAGCATCGCTGTAGCTCCTTCCAATGACAGAAGCTGTGCAAAGGTCGCAAGAATGTGAATTACAGGTCGATGGCGTGCACTTGATCGTAAATTACTACATTCCAGCAGTTACCACGAATTCCCTCTGTAACATGCCCATTTTCAGACCATGCAATCAATTGCTTTGCACACACGACAAATATTAGCACTAGAGTTCATGTCGATAGGGGATCAGGTGTGAATAGTCACGGCAAATATCGCTATCTAAATCCTTTAAAACTAACTAGGGTCAAACAATTGTTAGAACTTCGAGTGCTCAATAGAGTTTAGGGAAACTAAATCGAATTTGACTTTCTTATTTGGAAAAAAAATTCGAGTGTACGATAGATAACACGGATAGGGCACAGATAGCCAAATAAAATATAGCATCACCACTTATCTGCGTAATCTTCGTTGTAGAATCATTGCTAAGTTTATCGAGATCTTCATCTTTTCACGAAGGAGCGGGTGGTACAGTGCCGAGGGCTCACTAGTACGCATGATCCTAAAGTTGAAGTTCAGAGTGAGACCGATCTAGGCCCACTAAGCCTTTCACCACTCCATGGTCTATTAATTGGTACCAGACTGATGTGAAGGATATAAGCAATGAATTGTGCATCTGCTGGCCTCCACTAGTGATTGTACAAGCCACTTGCAAATGCTACTACTACCATTGATAGTCCAATGTAAGGGCGCCCTCCACAGGCGGAGTTGATTGACAACCAGAGAGTCAAGACATATTTCCAAGATAAAGCGATTGCTACTAGTCGATTACTGGTCACTAGATTTACCTCTTGTACGTCTCCAATTGGATAAAGAACAGGTCACGTGCAAATTTCATACAAAAACTGGTTGAATTTAAATTCACATATTTCCTCGTACCAATCCTGGCACCAATGCTCCTAAAAAGGCACAAGTTTGGATTGGCACCAATGCTTCTAAAAAGGCCCAAGCTTGGATATAGGTAGTTTTGTCGCGCAGTGCCACCCTACTTGTTGACGTTTCTCCCGGTGTTCTCAAACCTACCATCTCTGCTTTTTTTCGGACGGTATTTTTTTCCTTAAGGACTGAGGTCTCACCAGAAGTTTTCAAGCCTTCCTTCCCTTCTATTTTATCGGGCGGTGTGGTTGTAGTTGCTTCGTTGTCAACGTTGTGGTCGTGATACGTTGTGGATCGTAGCTTGTGTTGTTGGCTACTTTGGCTTGGTTTAGTTCGTGGTTTCTGGTGAAAGCTGTCGGATGCCTTTGATTATTCAGCCATTTCATGCAGATAGCACCCAAAGACATTCGTCAGTTTGCTTATGTGATGCTGTCGATTCATTCAAAATTCGCAGTTTACTTCATATCCATTCGACATCCAACCAATACCTTCGGGTACGTACTGAATAGATTTGGGTTAGATTTAGCCACCCCCAGTCACAAAAGGGTTATTCCCTGCCTACGCCTTTCAGTTCGGTTGGAGGGAAAGGGTTCTGCTGTAGGAAAAACGAGGTGCTGTACTCTTGACTACCATATTTGAATCGACAGCATCACACAGAGCTTTTACATCACTCGCATTCAGTCCTTTCATTTGGTACAGGAGCTCAACATTACATTTTTTGAATATTTTAGATACCTTCACGTGATACCTCTACAACTCGACACCGTTCTGTTTCACGTGATTCACTCAGTTCGGAATCCGACGCGTCCGACGTTTTCATAAACGAGCAATCAACGTAAGTTATTCATACCAGACCCTTACGCAAAGGATAACGACGATACTTCAGCGAATGGTCCATGCGGCCTGAAGAGATGCTGTGCTCATCCACGTTCTATTTCCTATTCATAGCCCTGTTCTGCTCATCATTCTATGCCAATATGTTTTACAATCTTTACAAGGTTTGTTTTTTCTTCATTTAGTTCGAAATCGTTTGTATCACCATTTGTTTTAGACATTCGCTGAAACCTTTATCGACGACGATTTCTTTCTCGCCAAAGCTTTCGCCATCGGATCTACTGCGAATGCTATTGCACGAGTAGCATGGGGTTATCTCGTGGATCGGACGTCCTTCCAGGTAGGTAAAGCCTGATTTTTGATGTGTGCTGGGTCTTTTTGTGCCAGTTTTTCTTCTTACGGCGATCGAAGTAAATGTGAACGCACATATATAACCATTTCACTTGACTTGACTTAGTATCGAAACAAATTATTCTACTAGGCCATTTTTAACTAGGCCACAACCTTCGATATGGGATGGCAACCTCACATCTCTTATGCTTCTATTTGTGCCAATCTCCCTCTTCTGCGGTGATTCACAATATTTAAAAGCACAGCTTGCAATTTTTTGAGGTACTCTTTTTGAGTCGAAAAGCGAAAGTATTGTCTGAGGGCCTCATCATCGCTATCAAAAAAAGCGAGATAATCCGTCGCCCCTTGAGCGATCGTGTCAAAGCTTCCTGAAGATCCTTTTAAAGCCTTAAGTCTTTAAAGTCTTTTGGCGTTACTCAATCCCGTCTAAGGGATGCGCCCCCGCATTCGACTTCCATTCGGAATCCTAAAGGCGTATTGGATGCGTATGTGGCCTATGCTCCTCCCAGGCGAGACTGGTACCAATTAACCGACCCCGGAGGGATGAAAGGCTTTGTTGGTCTAGGCGGATATAGATCGGACACTCGAACCCGCGACCGTGCGTGTGATATACGCCGTAGTGGCGCCACTTGCCACTGCACCACCTCCGCCAAAAAATCTTTTAAAATGTCAATAAATGTTGAACTAAACAGTTGGGAAAAGGCAGGTTATTTATAGTATCAGTTACGCGTATCACTCCGTAGTTTACCGAGTTTCTCAGCACTTGCAACACCTTTAGTATTTTATTTCTCGAGAATTGGCAATCCACTGCGTCCTATTCACTATAGAACAGAACAAAGTTAATCCTCCTCGTGCAGAAGGCACCAAACCATCACATGTCCGCTATCCTTATGACTGTATTCAATAAAGAACATTTTTTACAGGTGACAGTATCGATAGCCACATGCATGGCTGCCTCGTTGCTCCTAACAATGCCCATAACGCGAGATCTTGGACGATATATGTTTCTCCTATGGGTATGCTTTTCCTAACGGTTATATAGTACATGAATGAATTGCTAGGAACCTCTATATACTATTTGTATTCGTAGCAGTATGAATTGTAGATGTTCACTACTGACTGACTACAACTACTACTTAATTCGAATACCAGTGAATTAAGAAGTTCATTAATCAGATCAGGTTTCAGCTCGTGGGTGTGTTCATTTGCATGGGAGCGACTCACGCTTTGTTCATCACGGCAGCTGTGAAATGCTTTGGTGCCAGATGGAAAGCAACTAACTACGGCTTCTTAACCTTTTCAACGGTATGCTAATTCCTTAGCTATTATAGGTTGATGCATGAGTTCCTGGGTCCGGTATCTTCTTCCCGAAATGCGCTTCGCGCTCGCCGCACTCGATCGCCCACGATGAAGGGAAAGATTTAAATTCCCAAAGGAAAAATACGGCTGTAGCCGCGTGATCACTGCCATTGGTCGTGGGAGTTCGGGGGGAAGTTCCGCCACCCTAAGTTCTTTCCCCCAACTTTTTTTGTGAATATCTCAGTAGCGAACCAGCTCGAAGATTAGAGGTTGTACCATCACCATCCACTGCTCGACGCCAAAGCTCAGGCGACTTGTCGATTCCATTCTCCCAGAAGGAGAGACTGGGATATGAAGAAGTCGACGAGGCCTTTCTGACCTCATCCTTCATCCTCTTTGTCGGAGCTGCCAAGAACCGCCTCTCCCTCCATAGATACTTCCTTCCACATAGCCAATCGTTCCAAATGCGTAAGAAAGTATCCTTACGACCCTTAACTCACTAGGTAACGTGCCTGGGTGGCATATCCTAGAGCAACTAAACGAAACAAATTCCATATGGCTGTAGTGAAAAAATATTCATTACAGACATGCAGTGGTGTTCTGCTTTCGGTGATCTCCCAATTCTATCTCACTTCAATAGGTTACACGTGGTTGTTTATTATCACCGCCTCGTTCCCGTTCACAGGTAAGTCAAAACGTTTATCAGAAGAAAAAAGTGGTCTCCGATGTGACCATGTAGAAGCTCAATGCGTCTCTAGTTGCTCTGTCATTCGCGAGCGTACCGTTTTACAGCACCTTCAGAGAATCAAAGGGTAAAGGATGCTTGAATTTTCTGACGAAACTCTCGGTAGACCTAGTTGCAACGCTGAAATGAATCGAATTTCGAACTCCTCTATCCCAAGCCGCAACCCCTTTGCTATCCCACTCTTCCGATCGCTAGTTCACTGATTGGCTTAAAGGCACGGTTCACGATAAAAATGGTTGCTGAGTTCTTCCCTTGGGAATAATCAGTGGCCCCGCTGATTTTTCCAGAGGGAAGAACTCTGTAACCATTTTGATCGGAAGAGTGGAACAGCAAAGGCCCCCAAGAGTAATACAAAGGACCCACTCGCGCCCAAAAACTCGACGGTGTTCCCAGCTCGTGCGACCTTCCTGCCCGACGATCGATGTCACGTCAGACGAGTGTTGAGGCGATATAGATTGCTGTTATTCGTTCTAGAAACCGCACACAATCAGCTGATGGCTGAGTGATGAGGCGATGTTTTTCTCCCATTCTTTTTTCCTCTGTTATTCTTTTTGCTGTCGCGATCCCCTTCTGTCATCTTTGCGGCTTTCGAGCTCAAATTCTTGGCTTGATCAATAGTGCTTTAGTTGTATTATTGGAACACTCCGACCAGATTCTGCGAGTCATGAGTACAAATTTGTTTGAGAGAAATTAGTCAATGCAGCGTTATTTCAGCGTTCCTGGTGACGTCGCTCATCCACTTCACGCCCCAAGGACCCTTGATATCGTGATAGTTTATACCAAACTAGATTATCGATGGTATTATTAGGGTTTTCGCTTTTGCCTTCCGATCTCACTGGTTCAACCACGTTGCGATACATTGTAATCTGTTTAGTTGTCCCCTAGGGACATGTGTGGTCCTGCATCTTTCCTTTTTAATGCATGTCTTGAAATCGGCGTTATTACGAGATCTTTCATGAAACCGGTTCGTGAGTTGTTATTGCTGAATCATTTCTTCGGTACTTGTTTGTATCAGTACTTTCCGTCTAGTCCTATATATTGCTTTTGAAATAAATTTGTTGATGTGGATGTGCTCCTTGAAAGTGATGGAAGTAAGAAAAGGGATTCAAGTATTTCGATTAATTGGTACTGACTTGTCTGGGAGGATAAAAACACTGACTTGTACATCGGCTGGCCACCCAAAATTCATGGTATAGACCACATACGCACTCATTACGCCACTACGATTCTGATGGAAGTTGAGTGCGGTTGCCCATCTCTCACACGGGATTTATCAACGTCCCAAGACTTTATCTTTACTTTTTATCTCAGGTTATGGTAGTTTTGGTACCGATGGCCGTGATCTTAAATATGCTCTTAATATTAGGATATTTTCCTGTAATGGAAAAAGATGTACAGATTTCCTCAGTTCAGACGTCAAGCCTGAGATGTTATTGATTGTGAAACGTAGAGAGTTATGATAATTTATGAAATCCATCATTGATCAGATCACCATCACTCATTGCTACCCCTTCAAATTATTGTTTGATTTAGTTTTAATTTGATTCAAAGGCACAATTCAATGAAAATGACTAATGAAATATCACCCTAAGATAAATCTATGGATTCCTCGTATACCATATGTGGCCCTGTCAGGGCGGAATACAGCCCAGATAAAGCGTTCAATGGCTCGCGAAATATATCCCGTGTGTGCCCCCGGACGAGTTACACCGGCGACGTAGAAGCTGCACCAGACGCAAAGGAGCCGTTGTAGGAAGTTCAAACAACTTATCGTGACCGATAGCGACAGCGAAAGGCAGTTCTGTACTGTTCTAGCTCGATGTAGTCAGCACCTTGTGCAATTGCAACAACTGAAGCCCCGACCGAATTAGTCTGTTACCAATAGAAAAACCCAGAGGTAAGGAAGCCTGGGCTACCGGGCGTGTATCAAGCCGTGATCCTATCTTTTACCAAGCGTGTGTGATTTTGCTCCACTTTTCATAACTCCATTTCTGTCTATAGGGAAAATAATTCACGGGAAATCATCCCACAACAAAAAGAGTATTGACACAAGTTGCATCGCTTAATGAGTGATCTTCGCACAGTACAGGAACCATGGCAAGTAGCTTTTATGGAACTTCTCGGGAAGCTGTACCCTACGCAACGCTATAGATAGGCTAATGAAGAATTTTTCGTTTAATTGCCACGTTGGTGATGATAATAGGTCATGAAAAGGGTATAAGGGCTGTTCATTTTTCCTAGAATTCGATGGTACGACGCACCTTTCTACTGTTGCTCGCTACTTGTGGTACGTTCTACGATCGAGTGGGGAAAGGTCGCTTTTCTTTTGAGCTTTCAAAGTGTAAGCACGGCCTTTTAACTAGCAGTCCACACCCACGAACAGCATCCACAAGTTGCAACTATAGCAGCTCTTTTCCCTGAATTGAATTCTAAAAAAGAAAATTGCCGAGAGGAAGGCTCTCCTTGATGTCTACGTTGACCCTGAATACGGTTGTAAGCTCTGAAATGGAAGAAGCACAACCCTGGAGCAGCCACAAAGAGTTGACCGAAAGCCTTCACGCCAAAGGGTAATCTATACCTATTTTTTTATTTCAGCTTAATAGCTTATGCAAAGAGCAGCTGTTTAAGGGACTCGAACAGTTCAACAGTTCGTCGGCCCATGGTCTGGCTTGAGCGCTTATATGTAGAGTGCAGCTGGCGTTTTTCTCCGACATACCAAGGAAGAGCCCAGCTGCATGGTCCTTTTCGACATTCTTCTGATTCCATTGGAGCCTTTTCCGAATCTCAACGACTCGCGCTTGCCGCGATATTCCCGGCCCCGCCATGCTTGTCGGAGTTACACGTCCACTCCTCACCTCTCGAGACTGTATATCAGCCGGTGGACGCGGTTTTGGGCGTGGTCATGTCGTCGCCGTAAAGTTTCCAGCTCGTCTTCAATACGCGCACTCCTTTCCGGAAGGGTACATAGTGCCGAATGGTGCCCTGTCCGGTTGCAGTAGAAGCACCTTGTGTTTCGCTTCCGGCACCATTGCCCTCTGAAACAGGTGTAATAGAGGCACGCAGGGCACAACTGTTCCCGATCCACTATTCTCCATCGGTCTTCCGTAAACATGTACACTGTACAGGAGTCGGAATAGTGGCTCCCTCTATGTCCGCAGAACGCGCATGGCATGAACCGTTCGCGATGGTTTTGGATCATTCCATCGAACCTTCGCAGTTGACATCGTTCCCTCTCTTCCACATCATTCATCATCAGTCGGAAATCGCGCACCGCTTGTCTAGCCTGTCGTAGCTGCAGTAACAGCTCAGCCACTTCGTCGCGTGCCTGCTGGATAGGTTGATCTTCATCGGCCTCCTCGTCGTTTCGAACTTCGGGTTCTCCTTCTTCGAGTACCTCACCATGGACTTGGGGACGGAACTCTTGATCTTCCTCAGGATTGATTCTTTCCTCGTCGATCCTTTCTTCCACGTTGTCTTCGTTGTCGCTGCCTTCATGCTGGATCGCATGTTCTTCCTCGAAGTTATTTCTTTCTACCGCATCCTCTTGGTTGTCTTCGTCTGATTCTTCGAGACTGGCTTCGGTGCTGCTCTCATCAGTACCCTGTGCGTCTTCGTCGACGCTTACTAGCTCATCTTCTATTTGCTCTTCCTCCTCCGGATCATGCAGCTGCTCCATGGATTGCGCGTCTATCCTGATCGCTCCGGCTCTGTCTCCCTGATTGTCGATCTGTTGTTCTGGTGAAGACACGGCTTCGGAACGAGCCACAAAGTCTGAAATGAGGCTTCGCATCGACTCTAACGCGGCCCGTAGCTGGTCCCGGGACTGACTGTCCTCTTGACGGCATTCAAGTTCGAGTGCGTTGTCATATTCTCGCAGGTTTGCGGCTTGATCCCCGAGTATTTCCAGTCTATCGCGTATCGCCCTGTCCAGTAGTTGGTTGTGGACGAGTAGTGGATTGCCGTCATCGTCCACTTGCGGTCTGTTGATCATCATTCTCCATACGTCCGGTTCGATCCTATGCGTTGCCATTAACAGATTCGGTAGGGCCCAGAGAGTGACGAGTTGTGAACGTACAAGGAGAAGCTCGAGTTTAATCCTTTCGACCGTCTCCAGTAATACCCGGCATGAAGCGTAACGTTCCTGCCAGGGATCTGTTGAGGCCCTTAACGTCCGAATCGCCAATCCCAAGTTGTCGATCGATTTTGACGAAACCCAGAACTGACAGCACGCCCTGATGATCCTCGCGTAGAGGTCTTCCGGCTCCGGAAGTGGAGGAAGGGCTCTGAGAATGGCATCATAGTCGTTTTGAAGGCGTTCCATGCGTTGGCGTTCCATGTTCTAAACCGTGAAGTATTACGTTGTGGTGATTTTTAGAGTGATAGTGACAACACTTCCTAAGCGTCAAAGCGTCTAAGCAACTAGGCGTCTAAAAGCACATGCGCTACGTTCAGTGAGCTGCTCGGTAATTTTCGAGCTAAAATACTTTTTCATGCGTGACAGGTAGCAAAGCGTTTTCTGTTCGCACTAGCGTTCGAATCCTTCGTAGGAGCGTTTTCAGGGGGCAGCATAAAAACATACAGATGCTCTTAAGCGCAAACCGTCCCAGGCGGAGTCCTACGGTTGGCAGATAGAAGTACGATAGTAGTAGAGCCACAACCAGGATAAGTATGCCTAGGAGCAACGTTTTGTACCATCCCATGACCACGTCCATTATGTGGTTCACATCCGGCCATTGGATAGTATTGAAGGTAGTGCTGTTCCCTTCGAGTAACGTCGCAAAAACCATTGAAAGACTTCCAGTATATTTCAGGACTCCCGTGATTACAAAGTAGTTCGAACTGGATCCACAGGATATTGAGCAGTTGAGGAATTGCCGTGCCGAGTTGAAGTTGAACCGTAGCAATGATTCTGTTTCGTTTGGCGAGCATGGTATGACAAAGGAATCCTGGTTGCAAATGACCTCCCCCAAAGTCTTCCTTTCGGATTTGCATCGTACCGTCGACCGTGCACCTTGTGAGCAACTGTAGCATCCGTTTAGGTCTGCGTCCTCTATCGAACAGTGCTCGTTGTGGACCATCATCGCCACTTCCTTCAACGTGGACTGAAAGTTTACCGTCACATCCGCTGACACCATATCTGGTATCTTTGCAGTAACCGTGCTGTCCTCACTTGTTGATAGTTCCCAGACTGGAGATCTTATCGGAAGCTTAGCTTCGAGATGGTCAAACTCTTTTTCCACATCTATGGTGGAACATTCACATTTGACCTTGCTCTCGGCGGGCTCGCAACGGCAGTCTTCCGCGACCGAACAATCCAGGTTTGCAGCTCTTTTTGGCGAGAAGCAGATAAGATTCGGCACTTTATTTTTGTCCCAAATCGATGTCTCATGTCCGTTGGATATAAAGTAGCTGTGAAGTAGCGGTGTAGGGGGGAGGCTCACTGAAGTCATAGTAAGGCGTAATGAAGAGAGCTGCACGGGTATATTCGGTTTCACCATAAGTTCGTACTGCTGCTTTCCTCCTTCGTCGTAAAAGTCTTCCATTGTAAGCAGCAACTTGACTTGTTGTGACAGGCGCATGTACCGGAACACTTCATATATCGTTTCGGCTGTTGGGACAGCATAAACCCTGTGAAAGAGGCATCCTGAACTAGGGTACCAACATCCGCATCCTAGCCAACCGCACGACTCAAGACATCCCGTACGTCCAGGGTAATGGTTGGCCTCTTCTAATTCACGAACTAGTGTGGAACTGTTGATGTTCGCACATTTTTCTTCGATGCAGGATCCAGTGTGAGCACAGCGTTTACTGTCCAGCACCTTTAGGGTGGTAGGGCGCGTGAAGTATAGCGTTTCCTTTTCGCAGTTAAGGTATAGACCTTTCCATCGTACCTTTATGTTGGAAATGAGTGACGAGTTGTACAGTATGCGTAAGCACGCTTCTTGCTTGAACACATTGAGCTTCAAGAGTTCCGTTGTAGTTATGTTACAGGTTTGTCCTTCCGTCGACATTGAGCAGACCGTTAGTCGATGTTCAAATGCGTCAACGAGCTGACAAGCCCTCGCCCCTCCAGGAGCGACTGCCGTGATGTACAAAACAACTGCTAGCGCCAATAGAAGCCTTTGCTGTCGAGAACGTTTGTGTCCGCTGGTAGTGCATCGTCCGAGTTGAAGAATACAGCGTCCAAAGATAGATAGTATTCAGGCCAGTATGATGTATGTTCCGTGGAGAATTAGACGTATCGGTTTGCCTATGGTCATTGGGACGTAGAGAAGAAGATAACATGCTGTCACGACAAGGTACAAAGTGAAAATGAAGGTCGATATTGCTCCCATCGGCCAGCATTCTGGATTGCAGAGGACCTGCAGGCAGAACCAGCAATTGATGTTTTCACAAAAGTCCAAAGCACGGCAAACTGTTTCCACCGTAGCCACTTCTCGTCCTGCGCTCCATTTCAGCATGACGCGGTAGTCCTGTAGTGTATATTCAGGTGGAAATGT
This sequence comes from Haemonchus placei, assembly GCA_900617895.1. Taxonomy (NCBI): domain Eukaryota; kingdom Metazoa; phylum Nematoda; class Chromadorea; order Rhabditida; family Trichostrongylidae; genus Haemonchus; species Haemonchus placei. The sequence continues at coordinate 74,541 of UZAF01016254.1, read as the reverse complement.
GGCCACAACTTTCCGCTCCTGGTCGTCGTAGTGCTCGCAGGACTGGTCCGTACAGATTTCAAAGGTAACATTGTTATGGGCCTTTGACACTAAGACTCCTTTATTGGAGCAGGTCATCTGTATGAGGGGCGTGAGAGGAGTTGCTGTAACTACTAAGTAGGTCACGATCATCAGGTAGAAAAGGAACCATCTTTTGAACGTCTTACTGCGTCGGGAAGAAGACGTTGTGGCTATTGCATCTATAATCTTCGGTCGAGTAGGGCGTGGTCGAAGATTGTAATTGTGTGTTTGCGCCGATAGATCCATGCCTGTGCCAGGAAGGGTAGGTTCGTTATGTTGGAGATCTGCGGAATCCTGGGTATCCCTCGGGTTGTCTCCGAAGTCGTTGGCCGAGCCTTGATCGTTGGCAGAGTCTTGAACCTCTAGCGGTATCAAGAGGTTGACTGGTCTTCGAATCTTCCTTTTCGAAGACGTCATTAATTCCACTTCCCGAATAGCACCGTCTCTTCCGTGCTTTACTTGACTGACTCTTCCCATCTTCCATTCATTGCGTGGAAGGACAGGATCAGAGACAAGTACAACGTCGCCCACTAGGGGTCTCAACTGCCCTTGCCTTCTGACGATTGGTGAACGCTTTTGCGTTTCGCGAAGATTGGTCAAGTATTGTTCATGCCATATTTTCCAGAAGTTCTCAGTGAGCTGACATGAAGTGCGTAAGGCTTCCACGACCTCGCAGCGTGTCTGAAGGGCACGAGCCTCCGGCGGTGAAAGGTAGTCCGGGTCATCTGGATGGATTGCTAATAGGTGTTCCATTGGCAGCGTCACCACCAGATCCTTTTGTATAAAATCGATCGGACGAATTGAGGTGAACTCCTCATGTGTCGCACTTTGATAGGTAAGCGGTCTGGAATTGAGGCATGCTTCAATTTCTGTGAGTACCGTGCGTAGATGGTCTCCTGTCCGATGGTGGGCACCTCGAAGTGCCTTGTAGAGGGCTTGCTTCACTGACTTGATGAGTCGCTCGTAGAAACCCCCTTGCCATGGGGCATAGGGTGTAATATAGTTCCGCTGGATCTCCTTGTCACTTATAGCCTTGAGAACATTTCCTTGTTGCATGGTTCCTTCTGTGAGAATTCTTGCACCGAGCAGGAAGGTGGGGGCGTTATCGCACGTGATTGACACGGGAACCCCTCTTCGAGCCGTAAATCGACGCAATGCGTTTATGAAATCTTCCGTGCTCAAACTGTGAAGCATTTCCAGATGGATGAGGCGCGTAACTGCACACGTGAAGATGCAGCCGTAGGATT
>UZAF01016254.1:27845-71741 GCA_900617895.1 Haemonchus placei | reverse complement strand
TTCATTCCCATGTCAGCGAAAATGCGTCGCGCTTGATCCGCCTTCCTTTGAACTTCTGCAGGCGAGTTTGCCGTGAGTATGAGATTGTCGACGTAGAGATTCTCCCGTATTTCTTCGGCGAGTTCTTCGTCTTCGACTGTTGCTCGTAAGTGGTGACGTACTGTAGCTCCTAGAAGGAATGGTGATGTGTTAATCCCAAACGTGACTCGAGTAAAGCGGTACGTGGTGAGATTATCATTATCTACTGGCGCATCCACATTTTTTACCCAGAAAAACCTTGTGGCATCTCGATCGAGCTCATGTAAGCGTATCTGCAAGAAGGCTTTCTCGACGTCGGCAGTTACTGCATAAGGGGCTGTCCGGAATCGTAGAAGCATCGCATAAAGATCGGGTAGTATCAGCGATCCTTGGTGGAGTACATCATTGAGAGACGGCTGGTTTGAGAAATGTGCTGATGCGTCAAAGACAATGCGAAGCTTCGTGGTTTCCTTATGAGGAGTGATGACAGGTTGGTGCGGGATGTAATGCAATACATCCCCTTCCGGTGTTTTATCATTAGGGATTTCTTCAATAATCCCCTGTTCTTTCTGATCTTGTATTGTATTGTCGTACAGCCGTAGTATCTCCGGTTGTTGTCTTAGTCTGTTGAGCTCGTTATGCAGTCTTCTTATTGCTATCGCCTTGTTCGAAGGTAATGGATCGTGACCTTCCTTATAGGGTAATCGAACGTAATACCCGTCGCTGCGCCTTTGAATAGTTTGCTCGAAAAACTCGGAGACTTTCGTGTTGATAGCCTCCTTCTCCGCATCTTTTGTTCCGGTGAATTCGCATATTCCAGCCGAATCCATGGTCCAGTACCTATCCCATCGCTCCAGATCTCCGTCGAAATTGGTCAATGTGTTAACCGTGACTGGTGACGGAGTTACTTCCTGTCGTGTTAGCTTCCTTGCTTTGCACTGCTCCGTGTTACCTCTTTGTTTCCCTGAAAGCAGGTAACCGAGCTTCGAAGGTATGAGGTGCAACCCTGACGGAAGGGTATGCTGAGGACAAGGGGTTAGCAGGAATGTCCATAGTTGATCGCAGCCAAGAAGTATGTCTGGATCCCGAGGTGTGCTGTTGTGCGCTGCAGAAAGTACTATGCCGTTGCGGGAGAGGAAATCCATGTCTTCCTGAGTGAGCTTAGCTGCCTTTCCTGCACCGGTTAGTATCGGCGTTGTGCATAAGCTCAACTCGTGCTTCTGACCGTCTTGGTCCCAGATTCCAACCGTAGCAACTTTGCAGGTCCTGGTTTTGGGCATTTCCTCGCCAAATGTCCGCATTGTTAACGTGCGTGTCAATGAACAATCCAGATTCAACTGTTGCGCTAATCTTTCACTCATGAAGGATTGGTCCGCTCCGGTGTCAAAAAGTATCTCCACTTTTTTCTTCCGGCTGCCACTGGCGTCACCAACCTTCGCGGAACCCGTGAGTAGTAGCACACCTTCCCTGTGTGCCTGCTTATTCCCTGTGCTCTGCACCACTACCGCCTCCTGCGGTAGAACAGGTTCCTCCAGCTGTGCCTTTCCTTTTTTGACGCTTGTAGTCTGAATCGAGTTAACCTGCGCATCCTCTCGCTTAGGTTGTACTCTGGCACGTTGCTGTACGCTGAATGATTTGTTCGGTGGCTGAGGGGAAGGTCCTTTCGAGGGAGCTTTTCTCAAAGGCTGAGCCTGCGCTACGGTAGCATTCTTCTGGTCCTTTGTCCGTTGTGGACACAGCGTATGATGATGCCGTTTTCCTTGACATGCGCGGCATCCCTGACTTGTGCATTCCTTGAGAAAGTGTCCAGGTTTTCCACAATTGAGGCAGAGTTTTCGTTCCAGCATGATATTGCGTCGCTCCGTTATGGTGGCGTGCTGTGTACATGTTGATGACTTGTGACGCTGCGACGCGCAAAACATACATTCGTCGCTTGTGGTGCTTTTCCATAGAAGGCTCTTGGTTCGTACGGGTACTTCGGTCGTTCGTTCGTTTCCTGTGCTACCTTTTGTAAGCATGTCACTGATGCGCTCCTCTGTACTGATCAACTGATCAAGTAACTGAACGGCTTGTTGCATGCTCCATTCAGTTTCGCTGATGTTCTGAGAAAGAAGTGTCGTGAGCACGGCGCGTTGGAGAGAGGCATTGAACTTGGCGAGGATCTTTCGTACGAGATATGAGCCATTTAGGCTCACTTTTTCCTTTTCCAACTGAGATATTGTTGGAATGATGTATTCCAACAGGCGTCGCTGAGCGGAGATCCCCGTGCCTTCTGCTTTTGCGCTCTCCAGGCGTCGTTGCAAAGTATCTATCAACTTCGAAGTATCCCCGTATTTGTTTTGAAGGAACTTTACGGCTTCTTCGTAGTTTTCATCGGTGATAGCATAGCGTCTAATGACCTCTCGTGCTTCCCCTTGGAGTGAAAAAACTAAGTAGTTGAACTTCTGCAGGTTCGTTAAAGGTTGATCGTGAACATTCGCAGAGAAAAGTCGCCAAAAGTTGTGGAACTCCCATACCTTTCCGGAAAACTTCGGGATAGGTATTGCCGGAAGTTTGGGTCTTGCAGGCTGAAGTATCCCCATGTTGTGTTGTCCTGGTGTGAAAATCGCTGTTGCCGCATCATTCGTGCTTGCCTCTGGTGGCTCTTGCGAGATATAAGACGTATTGTTCCCCCTAACCATGTGTCGTTGATGCGCAGATCTCAACTTCGCACTTAATTGGATTGCCAATGTAGTGGCGCGATCAATGACTCCATGTGCTGTATCGATATACTGCATGGCCTGTTTTTCATGCTCTTCGTCGATTGAGTCCGCCATCGCGTCGATAGTGTTCGTGAATGAGCCCAGCGCATTACTCACCAGTTCACTAGTGTCTTGAAGTTGAAACACAAAGGCTTGGATTTGTTCCAAATCTTTTGGGTCCTGAGAGATCGACACATTGGGATCTACTTGGGATTCGAACGACTCTAACAAGTGCGTAAGGCTATTACAGTATCGCGTTAATAATCCTTTCTGTGATCGTACCGAAGCGGGTCCAGCTGAGGACATATTGAGAAGTAAAATCAAGCACTTTCCTCAGCGAAGAAATAAAAAAAAAACGAAGAAGCGTAAGCGAAAGCGTCGCGTAAGTTTTTTTTTTCCGTTTTAAATCGGTTGGCGACAAGGTAAGTGTAAAAAGCGTCGCGTATTGCCAAAATGTCCACAAGTGTTCTGCGACAAGTTGAAAAGCTTCAATGTCCAAGTCGTACCTGTCCGTGCTCAGAATCGGGCCGATGCACCATTTAAGGGACTCGAACAGTTCAACAGTTCGTCGGCCCATGGTCTGGCTTGAGCGCTTATATGTAGAGTGCAGCTGGCGTTTTTCTCCGACATACCAAGGAAGAGCCCAGCTGCATGGTCCTTTTCGACATTCTTCTGATTCCATTGGAGCCTTTTCCGAATCTCAACGACTCGCGCTTGCCGCGATAAGCTGCATAGAGCAGAAATGTGGCGCCTAATGATATAGCCATGTCATCTGCAATATCCAAAATCTCCCTAAAGCAATTGTTCTGACAAGAGAACGATAACGGTGCTATCATTATGATAATTTCATGACAACAACTTCTTCTTTCCGAAAAGTTCAAAATCTGCCTTAGCCTTTCTCACGTAGTAAAGGCGTTTTAGACTTTTTCCGAACAGTACAAGAAGAGGGCCAGCACTGTGGAGCGATTATTCTGAATTCAACTCATGGAGATGCAGAAGTTTACGCGAAATGCACGTAAGCCCACCTTGATTGAGCTCATTCCAGAAGTTATATTGTTGTCTCTAGAAAACTGGAAAATCTTATCCTTTTTTATTATATCAAATCGTGTTTAATAAAGGAAGCGAAGCAAGGTCCACCGTGTTAGACATGCGTGAGCCTGGTTAATGGTGGGGGTGAGTGCCTCGCAGAAGGAAACAAATACTTTTCTGCTTTCTAATAAAAAGTTCACGGCCTTGTTCGAAAAGGTGCCAGAGTCCAAAAAAATCCAAGTGATGTAGGACGAACTGGAGCGTGAGCTTCAGATTCAATATCACCTCTACCTAAGAAGGGTAACTCCAGTGGCAATAGATTATCTTTCCCTTAAGGACAGCAACCAGTGTTCATATTCACAACACAAACCTGACGTCATTGAACAACTCATTTCCGTCGTTGCACACCATTTCTCAGAATGAGGACAATCGTGAGCGATGTTGTTTTGGAGATTCTTGCACGGGCTGTGGAGAGGATGTGTTACCTATCGTCTTTGAAACGTGTGAATTACAGATGCGATTGTCATCTCCTTCAACGAAAACTTGACTTGGAGTGGACAACTTTTCCCTAAATTGGGATGGGTGTTTGTCAAAAATGAATCTCTACAGGTATGTCAATATTCATTACAAGAGATATACCGAACAGGGTCCACGGACCCTCTGATCGAGTCAGCCACTCCATAAGGGCTGTTTGTTCTTTCCCAAACTGGCTACTCAAGAGCGTCATCTATTATACTTTTTCGAGTACCGGGTCTGAGCTACGCTATCTTCAGTGACGCAATAATCGCTGAAGGTAGCGTAGCTAAGTCCAGCTACTCACATACCATTACTTTTCAAGCAAACATCTTGTTTGTTCAGCTTGCTACGATTGCCATCCACGACAACCCAAAGCTTTGTGTACCACCTGATGCTTTGATTAGGTTACAACAGCTTTCTGCAATAGCTACCTCACGAGAAAGCACATTCATTCAGCACTGCCGTAAGTTTAAGTAGTTTCTACAGGATAGGTTCAGGAGCCTAAAGGTTGATTACCAGAGCTTTTAGGTTACTCTTTTATCATAATAAGGCTCTTCGATTGTTTAGACAGACCCAATAATGGAACGTTACACTTCTGTAGTCTAACTAGCCATCCACAGGGGTGACACATTGTAGAAACCGCTTCTTGCTGGAACTCTTTTACTGAATTACGGTAGCAGATACCCATTACAAAGTTATCGCGATTTTGAGCGGACAATGGACTCATGCTGGCGAGTCCCTCTCCGACTGCAGTACTGATGCCGGAAGCAGCGGGGTATAGCGCAGTTGCTGCACCTTCCGTAGAAGGCGGTTGATCGAAGTTGGTTTCTTGACAGTAGAACATGGCTTTTGAGAAATGCGCTTGAAAACCTATCAGAATACTACTGGCTAATCCCGAGGTTATCCTCAATATGGTGATGGTCTACAGGGTGGGCCAAAATTATGATTACACAGACATCACATCCCCGAAAACGAATAGAAAGCTAAAAGAGCAAACAACTTCATAAAAGTGTCTATCACGAATCTCTTATCAAAATAGTACATTGAGACTGGGATCTGTTGCTTTCTGCTTTCACCCAACCCCAAAGACGACGATGGACGGCATTGACGGTGGCACGCAGCTAAGGTCATCGAGTTGATCCCAGCTTTTTGCAAGACATTTTCGCGATTATTTCACCTATTGTTTGGGCTAACGGATGCTCTCATCTCAAAGGCTGACCACATTGAGACATCCATGGGATTTAGGCCAGGGCTCCAGGAGGGTCACTGATCGAAGGTTATGAAGTCAGGGAACCCCTTTTACGGAATTTCTAGACAATTTCTGATCTGCAGTCAGGAGCATCATCTTGACAATATGTCCGGTTTGAATCGCCAAATTGTCCTATTGCGCACAAGGAGATCGAACAGGTCTCCAAATCAACTTTCACCCTTATTTTACAAAAATAATCGGTGCTTTTGCCTCGGCGGTGACGCTCGCAAAGGATATCGCAGAAAGTGAGCAAGCCTAGCGCTGTATCACTTCCATTCCTTTCAGCTTTATGCAAACCTTGTAGCCCTGCTTATTGGGCACCTTTTTCACTGCAGGTCTCTTTCCGCCGGTGAACAGAAATCCCGTACGACAATTTTTTGTATGCGGCGGGGCAGCTTTGGTGAGCCAACATTTCTCTTCTTTCTAGTCTCCTCACTGGGGAAATCACTTTCTGATAGTATAAAGGCCTTGTTGTGCAGATGATGCTTCACGATTTTGCGCAGAAAACTTTATGAGATATCCATTCATTTAGTCATTTCGGGCTCAGAATGAATTTCGCTGCTACGCAGACTTTCGCCTTGCTTCATTAAAACTCCCACTGAATATATAACCGCAGGCCTCTTAGGATTACCTCCCCTATCTGCAATTGTTCCCAACTCTCAACAGTGTCTTATAATCGCATGTACCTCCTGTCTTGCTACGCTGAGTCGTCTGTAGATGCACCGTGCCAAAAGAGCTTGTAAATGCAAAGTGACGACTTATTTACGGGGTAGTTACGCTTATATTATTTTCAAAATCTACCAATAGTTTAGAAAAATCAGAAATGCAATAATGAATCTACCTTGTTGAATAGAAGAAAGCGAACGAATTGCTATGACCTCAGAGAAAATTCGTTATGAGCGTCAGCGCGCGCTGTAATCATAATTTTGGCCCACCCTGTAAAGCCAGTAAATGTTCGTTAGAGAAATGATAACACACATAAATTTATGTTGCAAGACTTTGGCGTCAACCTAATAATCAGAGCATTTCCACAACCCAAGTAAGATGTTCCTTCCGAATTCACCTGACCAGGTTCAAAGAACTCGACGAACAAGTTGAACCTCTGCTCATCAAGTTATCAAGGAATGGGATATACTTCAAACTCATTCTACGTCGATCTTTTTCAGATTGTGATATGAACACCCTGCAGAAGATGGCGAAGGAGTCTGTGGTCACTCGTAAAACTCCTCTGAGTGTAGGAAGATGTGTCGTATTCAATGGGGATTTGACTATAGACAAGTCTGTCCCCGAAAATCTGAAGGTATTCTTTCCTAACTCTTCATCATTGTCGAGGAAAGCTTAACGTTTGTCGGGGGAAACTTCCGTACTGTCTGGTCCTGCTTGAAAATTCACCTCAAAAAGTTACGCAAATTATGGCTCGGGCATGAGAGGCTAGCGACCAGGACGCTAATCGTTTTTTTCGCCCCGTTTTCCTATGGAATGTCTTGCTATTCGATGTGATTTTTTTTTTGAAAAATCGTATTAAGCATGCCATGAGCAATATCCGAACTATACATGGAACGATAACTGTGCAAGACTCGACATGGAAGGAATTTCGATTGCCGGTCCTCGAAGTAATTGAGAATGTATCCAGTGAGTAGGCATGCGAACTCGTTGGACAAGGACCTAGTCCAGGACATTACCCTAGAAACTTGGCTGATGTATTTGTCACGAGCCCCTGTAAAGAGTGGTCTGATTGTGGGGAGCATATCCCAATTTACTACTTTCGAGTAAACTAGTTTAAGCGACATTTCACTAGAAACACGTTTTAATTGGTGGTGGCGGGCGGAGATGACGCAGCGGCAAGTGGCGCACGCTGCACACATTTGCGTGGGTTCGGGACAAGGATCGGTACTCGCTCGGATCAAACTGTTCTTTGGTCTTGAAGGGGTTGGTGAGTTGGTGCCAAACTTGTCTAGGAGAATAAAAGCGCTGACTTGCACATTGGCTGGCCACTGCGAGTCATTGTATAGGCCACATATCAATACGGCACTATGATTCTAAATGAAAGTCGAATGGGAGGCGCATCCTTCGGACGGAATTCATCGCGCCAAAAGACTATACTTGATTCTTCAATCGCGTTATTTATAGGATTGCATAGTTCTACTTGACATACTAAACTATTTGATTATTCTGTTCGATTATTTGTTGATTGATTATTTGATTATTAAGCCCTGCATTAACAACACCTCAGTATTCTGCGCGTTGCTTATCTTTAGATTTCTTGAAGGAGTATCGAAATAATTGAAATCATTGAAGAAGGTTTGCTGCCTTATCCGATAGTTCTAAGCAGTAGTGAGCCTTCAAAGACAGATCACAGTAAAAGAGGATGGGAAGAAAAGTTTAGTGCGTGGCGCATTTCGAAGAGCTTGACCAAAATACCATTTTTATTTTTTCACGTTTTCGAACTATTATAGCTGAATGAAAGGGTGATTTCCAGAGAAGCCAGCTATATTTATCAAGGATAATGCTTATCTCGAGAACGTCAGCATGCCATTTTTGAGGTCTTTGCTGAGTGCTGGAGATCATGTCCACATATACGACAACCCGAGACTTCGTTTATCCGATTTTATGCGAGTGAGCGAATCATCTCTACGAATTTATGAAACGAGCGTTTTTCGAGCACCTACACGACTTTTTGAGCATTTACTTGGGCTGAGAATGAAAAAACAACATGTTTTACCCTTCTATTTCTTCGAAAATGCTCAAAGCGTAGAAGCGCTCGAAAGCGTAAGATACTAGAATCATAGGCCTCGGAAATTTATATTTTTGAGCTCTCGTTCTAGCAGTGTTTCCTACAGGGTGACCCACATGAAATGTGACGCAGAAAACTAGCATCAAAATTATACAAGTCAAACCAAATAGGAAATTATTACTCCTACACAATCATCACAAAATTGTAAGCAACATATCACATCTCGCATGAAGAATGACCATCTTTCGCTTTAATGCAAACATCCAACCTCGTTCGGATGCTTTCAAGAATGCGCGCAATCACTTTCATCCCATGCATCTACAATAGAACTTTCTTTCAGGGGTTCCTAAGACCTGTGTTTGGTGGAGCAGGCTTTTTGCTCCAGAAATGCCCATACAGCAAAATCCAAGGGATTGAGATCGGGGAACTTGAAGGTCAAAACTGCTTCGCCCCAAAAACCCGGAAGCGTGGTTTCACAGCATTGCAGCATCTTCTTTGCGCTGTAGGCTTTTGCCCAATCCTGTGGAAGGTTCAGCTGACGTTCATCGCGTTCCTTTCCGCCCAAGCGATCACCGCTTCCTCCAGCCCAGAAGCCCATTAGTTGACTTTTTATTCCCCGTCACACTTCATGTGGGTCACCCTGTAGTTCTACATCGAATGGCACGTTATCAGGCGGTCGCCCCAGTGATGCGAACTGGTTCCGCTATTCAAGCATTTCCACGGCCTAGAGCCCTTTTCTACCAGGGACAAAAAGATCACGCTAATAGTATAGAAAGAATCTGGGACCAGATCAATGGAGAAAGAATCTAGCACCAAATCAATGATCTTGACCATTATTTCAAGCTACTTTAAATCTTTTGAAGTACCTGTCTCCCAGCCCTCGTTACTCCACGTCTAAGCCGTTTTTCGGTCCGACAGCGGCCCTATTATTAGCAGCAACAAATTCGTTCGAGCAGAAAATTTCAGGACCCATCCTTACCGTCAACTGTGCCTTCAGGCTGCAGGGCGAAAGTGTTGATGCAAAATAGTACGCCGCTATGGAATTAAAAGAGAAATTTGCAAAGCCTTGAAATATGGGATCCTCTCAAGCTAGCCATTTTCTGAGGTTAAGCAAAGTATTGGAGACGACACGGAGTATTGGACGAGATCGTTGACGCTTCGGTGAGCGCTCGCTCTGAGCACATCCGTTTTCAGAAGTATTAGGCGAAATTGGCCTTCAATACCGATTCCGAGCTTTTGCTAAGCTCTGGCTAGATTTTTGCCTGATGCAGCTTTCTCAGAGGCTATAGATTCCCACCGCTAAGAAATCGTCCAACCGTTCACTTTATAAGCTATGCCTCTGGATAAACTTCAGTGAATTTGCCAGGGGAACATCAACCGTGAGGAAGAGGAGTGGTAAGGATGCGGACGTGTTGACAACTGACACCTACCTATAGGGGTGAACTAAGTCTGAGGCTTCTAAAGAAGATGTTCACAGAAGGACTGCTAATTTTCTTATACATTTTCAGGAGACGTTCCAAACGGCTGTACTGGCTGACCCTACAGATCACAGCTCTTCCACCATCCACATAAAGACTTCACGTAAGTGAGCTAGACTCAATTACAATGTAATAACCATATATCCCTCATTAGGTAATAGTATTTCAAATTTCTATTCTCCTACGCAAAGACATGTGAAATGCGCTGAAGGAAACTGTCGAAGACGAGTTATCCCACGAAAGGTCGACTAAAAGGGGTGAAGGCCTAGTTGAGAAGAGGAACCCAGCATTTCGCTCGACTGCCGTGGATTTTCTACTTGACTTGACAAAAACCGCTCTTTCCTTTTGGAAAGTACAGTGTCAGTCTATAGAAACACAGTGACAGTGAAAACATAAAATCTATATTTCGTTGAGACACCGCCGAGGAATTCATTGTAGTTTGAGCGCTGCCGCTTGGGGTCTCTGAAACTTTTGCCCTTGTCTCACATATTGTTTGACCGACCTAGTACATCATTTAGACAGTTCTACATTGACTAAATGCTCTCTCTACTGGTTGAGTTGTAGCGTGTCGGATAAACGCCACTGGAATCTCCAAAGAGCTTCAACATTGTGATTCTATCGATGGAGACATCAATATCAGTGGAGATTCCAATGTTGTTAGGACCAATTTAGAATACCTGTCCTCGGTAAGACAATTTTTCAAATTTAGTGTTAGGGTTGGAGAACCTTTAACTTTCTTGATCCTACAGTAACTCTTAACCTCACCACTGTTTATTTTGCGTTATTGATATGTAGCCTCTAGGTTACAAAATTGTTTGGATGTCTAACTATAAAAGGAACATCACTCACAAGTTTACTATTTCTGAGTCATCTGAAAGAAGTTCACTGCAAAAGCAATCAACGTAAGTTCCATTCTTGCTCTTATTTTCTCTTTTTTTTTCTCATAATTGACTTGAATAGCAATGCAGGCGAAGGTGGTGCAGTGGTAAGTGATGCACTCTATCACAAGCATGACTTGGTGATCGAATCCCAGATCGATATCTGATAAGGCCGAACAGCCTTACATTACACTGAGATCGGGTAATTGGTAATAAACTCGCTTGGAAGAATAGAAATCTTACCTTGTACAGGGTGACCCACATGAAGTGTGACGGGGAATAAAAAATCAACTTATGGGCTTCTGGGCTGGAGGAAGCGGTGATCGCTTGGGCGGAAAGGAACGCGATGAACGTCAGCTGAACCTTCCACAGGATTGGGAAAAAGCCTACAGCGCAAAGAAGATGCTGCAATGTTGTGAAACCACGCTTCCGGGTTTTTGGGGCGAAGCAGTTTTGACCTTCAATTTCCCCGATCTCAATCCCTTGGATTTTGCTGTATTGACATTTCTGGAGCAAAAAGCCTGCTCCACCAAACACAGGTCATAGGAACCCCTGAAAGAAAGTTCTATTGTAGATGCATGGGATGAAAGTGATTGCGCGCATTCTTGAAAGCATCCGAACGAGGTTGGATGTTTGCATTAAAGCGAAAGATGGTCATTCTTCATGCGAGATGTGATATGTTGCTTACAATTTTGTTATGATTGTGTAGGAGTAATAATTTCCTATTTGGTTTGACTTGTATAATTTTGATGCTAGTTTTCTGCGTCACATTTCATGTGGGTCACCCTGTACATCGGTTAGCCACCACAGTGTAAATATGTAAACCGCATATGCTTTTGAATGGCCACTACGACCCTGAATGAAAATCGAATATGGGAGCGCTTTCCACAAATAGGTTTAATTGATGTCAAAAGCTTTGTTGGGTAGCAGATGCAAGCAGCGGGATAGATGGGTGGGATTGACATCCAGCACTTGGAAGTCTTGCACTTATTTGAATAAATAGGCCAAAATGCGGGTGAGAACTTTTATTAAATAAAGCACGCGTAGTTTGGACTTGACAATGTTGACCAATACCCCTCATGTAGAGGGCAGTAACTACAAAAAGACAAAGTCTTAGTTTGTTCATCAAATCCTTCAGTGGGATGCGCCCACACATTCGACTTCCTTTCTGAATCGTAGTGGCGTATTGTTTGCGTATATGCCTATACAATGACTTGCGGTGACCAGCCGATGTACAAGTGAGTGCTTTTATCCTCCCAGACGAGTCTGGTACTAATTAACCGACCCCGGAGGTATGGAAGGCTTGGTTGGTCTAGGCGGATATCGATCCGCAATTAGAACTCGTGTGAATTTACCATGCGCTTTTTGCCACTTCACATGCGAACCTTTCTTTACGATCCTAAAACTTTGCCTCTGGACAACACATTAGTATAGACTTAGAAAAAGATGTAACCTTCAAAATATCCGCTCTCATGATGAAGAAGTCTACGATGGCATTAGGTTCACAGATTGGCTGCTTTCATAGTCCGCCGGCGTGCCGGCAGTGCTAGCGGGGAGGAGGGAGGCAGACAGATAGGCAAACAGTCCACGCCCCTTCGAGGGGTTGAAAACAAACAACCTTCGAAGGGGCGTGGACTGTTTGCCTTACACTGTCTGGCTCCCTCCTCCCCCCTAGCACTGCCCCCGCCGGCACGCGCGCCGGCACGCCGGCCGGCAGACTATGAAAGCAGCCATTCCCGTAGGTAGATGCTTCGGAATCTATCTTGACTCAATCTGTACACTAATGAAAAACAATAGCAGATCCATAAACCCACAGCAGGACTATAAATCATCATGTTTTGGAAAAATGGTAGGGAACAATATCCTCGATCTAGACATGGACGCTGATGGCCAAATACGAAAATTCAGCGCCAATTCTTATCGCACGAAATCCTATCACATCTATAGAGTTGGCAGTGCATATAGTTCGTTCGAGTTATAACCAACCTGTAGTGATCCGTGTGAGTCTTTATAATAGAATTTCATACTATCCAACGAGTTCTGCAACGAATATGTAGTCTGGAATGAATATACCTAGACCACTCGAAAGAACATTTTCAGAACAACAAGTTCCTTTGCGAAAAATTCATCGAAAAGTGGCAAAAGCTCTTGTTGACGATGAGGAAGATTAATAATGGCAATGGATCTATCATTGAGCACTCCAATAATGGTTCACATTGTGGTAAGCATTTTGTTTCACTGTGTCAACATCTACAAGTCTCCGATGATGCTTTTTGTCTTTTCAGGTTCCAGAAGCTCACAAAGTAACACTACTTTCTGGAATTACTGGTTTCCGATTTCAATTCGGATCATATTTTCTATTCAGGTTCTTTGTTGCTGATATTAACAATGCTAGCTTGTACCATGATGTTCGCTATTATGGTGTTGATGTACGTTTTCCAAGAATTGACTTAATTATTCAAGAGGAAGTAGAGGTATGGGGTGTGGAAATGTATGTGAAATGCTTCATGGTGATTCCGGTTATTCAAAGTCCCATTCCGTTTTACCTCATCTAATGCCTTGAAAAAGTTCCCGGATAAGTAATACGACCTTTAAGTTGCCAAAAACCTTGCCAAAACCTAAAAGGAAGCTAACATAAAATAACTGAAGAGACTTGCATTTCTTCTTCTTCTCTCTAATAATATCGAGCCGTCGCAGAGTTCTCTGCTCTTGTTGGTGGCTGTGCTACTGCAAAGTCGTACTTGATCACGTCCCACCATCTCTTCTTTGGAGCTTGCCGTGGTCGGATTCCCTCATCTTCGAACTCTGTTGCTTCCTGTGACTTGGACCATACGATTGCAAGTGGTCCTCTCTCGATGATTTCTATTGTCAGGCCGCATACACGATCCGTGGCTCATAGATTTTTGATTTTATACCTGTTGTCGTGAGCATGCAGAGATACGACGATAGTGGGGCTCTATGAGAAATACAGATTATTTTTATCTGGGATTCGAGACCTTATTTTTGTCTCGAAGCAGCGGAACTTGTTCTTCTCCAAGTTAATCCGGAACCCACTCTCCGATAGCGCCTTCTGCCATTCCTGCAGCTAGTTTTGGCACTCCTCTCTACGTACTCTCCTCTATTAAGGCGATGTCGTCAGCGCAGAGGATGACTTTTGGTAGTCCAGCCACAGCTCCATTTTTAATGAGATCTACGCTTGGCAGGTGGAGGGACGGATCAAGGGCTGATTCTTTGTGGACTCCGGCTCCATGACTGCAGGTGCTTTTTTTCAGATTATGAGAGGTACGTATAGACCCCTCTTAGACCCCCGTCTTAGACCTAATGTACATTTATCTCACAAGGGAAATTAGGTGTTGAGGAAAGCCACGCTCAAGAAGTCTAGAGGTGTATTGGGTGTGTCCTCCTCAGTTCTCCATCACCCTACCAGCTATGGAGATGGCATTCAGTATTTTAGACTGTTCTCTTTAGATCGAAACAAGCTGCTCAAACAGCTACTTTACCCTTTTACTAGAACATGGAGTCAATACTACTGCATCTCCACACATCAAAATTCACCCTCAGCATTTCTAGCGTTCAGAAATTGAGCGGGATACATATCTCCGCGCTTTCCGTGTTCAATTGGTATCTCAACCAACTAGGCCTCCTCTAACCTTCGTCTCCTTTGTCTAGGGTGACGGGACCTCGTCACCTATATTCTGCAGCTGTTCTCACAGTTTGATTCTTCGTTTAAAGGCACAGTTCACGATAAAAATGATTCTAGAGATTTCTCTGTAGTATGAATTTTAGACTCCTCCTCATACCATACCTGTCCTTATAAGGTCGAAAAATGTTTCGGATAGGGTACAATGAAGGGCCAGAGTTTTATCGTGTGAGTGCCACATCCATAGTGGACGAGTTTCAACTGCATGAATTCGAGACTCCCCTATACCATACGTCCACTATGGGTATGGCACTCACAAGATAAAACTCTGGCTCTTTATTGTACCCTATCCGGAACGTTTTTCGACCCTGCAAGGACAGATATGGTATAAGGGGGAGTATCGTGTATGTGTCACATCCATAGTGGACGAGTTTCAACTGCATTGTAGAGGTTGCACTATCTCAAGGTACTCCTATGTAAAAAGCTCAAACAACTTGTCATAACCCATGGTGATAGCGAGTGGTTGTTTCGGACAATTTCTACTTGATGTAGTCATCCCATTGCGCGATGGGAGAAATTGATAAAATCCGCGGGTGTGGTGCGTTAGGAACGAAACGGGAAATGGGAGCAAGTTAAATCGAGAGACGGGCGTTAGGAACGATTTTGGGTAATCGATTTGCCGCACGCGGCTGTCGCGGACCACTCATTCGCTGTTATTACAGCTCTAGCGTTCTTCATACAGCTCAATCGATATGCGATCATTATTTTATGCATAATTCTACTATTAGCGCTTTTGTTCTTGTATTTCTTACCTACCTGCATCCTGCTACATTCCTTCGCGCGCGACGCCCCTCTCACCGCGATGCGACCGTTTCGTTCCTAACGCACCACACCCGCGGATTTTATCAATTTCTTCAACGCAGATGTATTTCTCTACGTCAACACTTCCGCTTTTCGGCCTAAAAAGGGTACTTCAAAATTATCGTGAACTGTGCCTTTAGTAATGTATAGAAGCACTCTTTGCACAGGAATCTACCATCTGGCTTTCTCAATATTGCACCCACAAATGCTGTTCTCTATGACTATCCTCACTAAGATGCCTTGAAAAACACATTGCCAAGTTCGGCCAGCCGTAGAAAAAATTCTTCTTTTTTACCTATCATGTACACATTCAAAATGCCACTATGTTTATGATAGAAGACGAATGCGGGGTGCATCATTCCTTCATGTCAATCTGTCGTTATAATCTTGTACGATCCTTTTATACAGCTCCTTTGAAGCTACCTTTTTCTTGCATCCGCCAATTTTTGTGCGCTCTTCGCCACATTGGCACTATTCTGCCCAATGACTTCCATTAATCTACTCGACTAGGTATCTCTAATTTCTGTGAACTGTGCCTTGAAAGCCCGACGTTGACAGTAGCCAGTTTTCCGAGGATTTTCCGAGGAAAAAAATCAAATAATTTTGGCTATTGCATTGTAGTATGAATATGTGTATTTTGAAGATGAAGTCAGGGGGTGTTTTTCGATTAAGTATGCTTTTAATGAATCGACTCTATTGAGAAAATGCAAAGCTGGTTAGGACTTTTGTAAAACTCAGACCCCGCCGACTCCTTATACTTAAGTGTTACAGTTCCATCCATACGTATACAGAACTCAGAGCCCTCGAAAAATTAGAAAAAAATGAAAGACACTATCTAGAAAGTAACATCGATGCTTGTTGCAGGACACGAAGGTACTACTGACTAGTTTCGCAAAACTGTAGCACGGTAGGATCTGCAGTATTCGATTTATTTCTACCTTCGAGTTTTATTGTGTTTCCTAGAATCACAGGGTACGCAAAGATTTTCGGTTCGTCCTTGAAAGGTCCAAGCCAGTGCTAAGCACCCAAGCTAGTTTATCCCACCAACTTCGTACTGACTTTCATACACCTTTTTTTCTATGACTTCAGACTTGTCGGGACGAAATTTCCTTTTATGATCATAACTTTCACAGCCTCTAAGTTCTAATTTTCCATATTTCAGCATTTTTCCATCCAAGGCACGAAGTCCATCTATGCCACTTTGATCACAACTTGACATTCTCAAAAACTCTGCATTATGATTTTAATAAAATGTTCTTCATAAGCTCTGCTACATTTGCGCATTTTGAGACGTTAGCAACCACTTTCAAAGACTTTAAAAGACTAGCTGAACCACTAAGCATGCCTTATAGGATGCGTTTCCTAAATCCATAATGTGAAAGGCAGTGAAGTCCAAAGTAATTGATAAATCGATTTTTTTTGCAAAAAAGAGAAATAGAATTATAAGTGAAATTACAAACGTTCCCTATCTGATAATCAAAAAATCTAGTTTAAGTTAACTTCTGCTTGCGTATAAGGAGAGTCAGGATGAACGTCAAGTGAAAGTTAGAGCTTGAATCCAACTTCTACTTCCGAAGTACTACAACGCTTTCAAACTCCGAGGACTATGGCGTAGCCGGAATGTAGGCGAAATAAATGTTTCATCAGTGGAACCTTATTCAGCACAGAAGCACTGAATGCGATACTGATAAAGCAACAAATGACTAAGTTTCGACAAAGACAAGCATGGAGGTTACCCTCAAGAAGCTCCGCCCACAGGGGGCGTGTCGTGCAAAGAGCAAGGGGGGGGGGGTTGGACAGCTCACTGTCAGACCTAAAAATTCCTCGTAACTATCTGGTATACCAGAAAATTGCAACTAAGGCAGTTCATAAACAACTAAGGCCTCTCCAATGAATAGAACCATCGCACGTCCACAAATAAAAGCTTGTTCCTGAACGCACCAAAGAACGATTTGCAGCTACATATATACGAGCATCAACAAACAACTTAATCTCACTGCATTTATTTCTCCCTACCTTTACATATAAACATCCGACCCTAACACAAATCAACTGCGTCAGTACATTAAACTACATCACGCGCATGTATCAGATCTCTTAAAAAGATTTGCGTTATTGAGATATATGACTTAAAAAAGAAAAAGAAAAAAATCAGAATCCAATTGCTGTACTCGAACTGGAGAAACATGACCAACGAGAAAGTTCACCATCTTACTAAAAAAAACTATACATATATGTATAATATTTACATTTTTACACAAATGGAGAAGAAAAAGCCTGCACAATTGATACATTATGGAATCTATTTTGCTCAAGTGCATTGAGCACGAGAAGAGAAATGTCTTCCGAGATGCTGGTGGAGAGACTAGTTTTCCACTAGAGCATACCTAATCATACGAATTCTGAAAAAATACGAAAGGAGCTCCGTCAAATACTTGGTGAAAAATATAATAAATCAAAAAACTAGTAGAGGCAAAATATGCAGAGCCTAAGAAAAACGACACAACTAAAATCTCATTAACTACAACATAACTCGAGCAGTTGGAAAAGCATGAGAGTCATAGCAAGAATTCACCGGTAAGCTTTCATACTACTATAGTTTGGCACTTCACAAAATTAACAAATCTAATATTTAGTCTTCAATAACATCCATAACTTCGCCCATTCCTTTTGTTTTTCCTTGGCGGAATATTAATGGTGTGCCAGCACGTATATATTCTGGACCACTCATGAGCTGGAACATGACAGTCGCCCACTTTCCTTGTTCCAAAGAAGGTCCGTCAATGTCTACTATTGCAGCTGTCTGACGAACTGATCCAATATAGACTGAAAAAATGAGGTTACAGAGAGAAAGTTCGACATTGAACCCTCAAAGGGCAAATTAATGATACCATATAATATACCTGTAGCTTGGAAACCAATGCAAAGATGACGCGTAGAATGCGATAACAGGAATAACGAAGCTGTGAAACGACGGCAGCAGGAAGGCTCAGCTGATGCAGAAATCAACACCATCCCCTTAAAACGGAGAGAAATGACTTATTTCTGATTCTGCCTCTCTTGCCAAAAGAAGCGATTGTATGGGCTCTTTGTGGGCTCTTTCAGCAGTACAATAGCAATCGTTATATGTTGATATGGGCTCGCACTTAACATACAGGGAACCAGAAGTGGGAAATTTCGCTTAGCAGAGTTGGCGACGAGAAGAGGACCAAAGTTAAGTGAAGCACTACAGCAAGGATGTAATGTTAGTCAAAAAATTGCTGGACAGATCCCAACAGCACTTGCTCTATAATTTTCTACTTTGTGAGTTACCAGGCGGCTACGCACGCTATTGCGTGCGCTGGGGGCTGTAGCCATAAAGGACGGAGCCACATAAGCTTCTCATTTTCATTATAAACCTTTGTTATTTGAGTCTTTTCCCTAACACTTCTGTAGCTTCCATCATTCTTTATGGGGTTAAGTGTGGCCATGAAGAATACTCTGATGTGTCTAAATTAAATACATCTGCAGTCCATGTAGTCGAAGAAACTGTGTACTTTGGGCTGTGTGTGACCATGAACAACAACTTTGAAACGTGCCGACTTCGCCCACTTCGGGTTTTGATCACACTTGGTGCCCATCCCGCTCACCTATGGGATTTGACCACATTTGTTCTTTTACACCTTCACACCTTTTTGCCGCATCCCAGAACGCCTCTGAGCAAAGTTATAAATTTTTGATCTAAGACACGCCCACTTCAGTGCCAACCCCGCCCACCTCGGCGATTCGACCACATTTGTTCTTTTACACCTCAACACCTTTTTGCCGCATCCAGAATGTTCCTCAGCTATGTTACAATTTTTGATCTAAGCCCCGCTCACTTTAGTGCCAATTCCCGCCTGATTTCGTGCCCACCCCGCCCACCTATAGGATTTGACCACAATTATTCTTTTACACCTTAACACCTTTTTGCCGCATCCCAGAACACCTCTGAGCAAAGTTATAAATTTTTGATCTAAGCTCCGCCCACTTTAGTGCCCACCCCGCCCACCACGGGGATTCGGCATCATTTGTTCTTTTACACCTTAACACCTTTTTGCCGCAGTCTAGAACGTTTCCAAGCAAAGTTTCGTTCATTTTTGAAAAGTGTCTTTCGTCTCAACGCACGCCCCGCCCGCCGTGGGCGGGGCTTCGCTAAGCTTATGCACGCCCAGCACGCATAAGGTCGTGCCCACTCCTTTTACTTTTTTCCTGGCCTCCGCGCCTCAATTGAATCGAGCTATGAATACTATGAAAAGTACCGCCCATTGGAGGCAGCTCCGCCCACAGTACGTGGGTCTCCTCCGTCGAGTTCTTGACCCAATCCTCACCTCTGAACATTTTTTCCGGCGTCTGGACCTTTTTCGAAGCCAAAATAAGACGTTTGGCTATTCATACCGCCCATTCCGGCACTTGCCCCGCCCCCTGTGGGCGGAGCTCCGTAGAGCTCGTATGTGCTCTATTAATTTTGTCTTGGGCTCCACCCATCCCGAACTTGCCCCGACCTCTAAAGTTGTTTGTCATACATACATACATACATACATACATACATACATACATACATGCATACATACATACAAACAGACACACCAAACTTGTGGGAGAGATGATGAGTGCATGGCGAGTTCATCCGTTAAGCTGTTCCACAGAGATTCCAGGAGGAAATGGGGTCGGTGGGACATTTTAGCACCCTTAGATTGTGATGGAAGACCTCAAAAATCGACCTAATGGGGGATCTTTTTTCAACCTAATTTTGTTCTTTTACTTTTTAATACCTTTTTGCCGCATCCCAGAACGTTTCTGAGTAGAGTTATAAATTTTTGATCTAAGCTCCGCCCACTTTGGTGCCAACCCCGCCAACTACTGGGATTTGACCACATTTCTTCTTTTACACCTTAACACCTTTTTGCCGCATCCCAGAACATTTCTGAGTAGATTTATAAATTTTTGATCTAAGCCACGCCCACTTTGGTGCCAACTCCGCCCACTTCTGGGATTTGACCACATTTGTTCTTTTACACTTTAATACCTTTTTGCCGCATCCCAGAACGTTTCCTAACGAAGTTACATCATTTTTGAAAAGTAGCTTTCACCTTAACGCACGCACCGCCCACCGTGGGCGGGGCTTCGCTAAGCTTACGCATGCCCAGCACGCAGAAGGCCTTGCTCACTCTTTTTATTTTTTTTCCTGGCCTCTGCGTCTTAATTGAATCGAGTTATAAACACATCTAAAAAGTACCGCCCATTTTGAGAAAGCTCCGCCCACAAAGCGTGGGTCTCCACCGGCTGGTTTCTTGACCCAATCCCACCTTCGAACATTTTCCCCGGTGTCTGGACTTTTTCGAAGCAAAATAAGATGTTTGACTGTTGGCACAGCCCATTCCGGCACTTGCCTCGCCCCCTGTGGGCGGAGTTCCGCAGAGCTCGTATGTTCTCTATTAATTTTGTCTTGGGCTCCACCCATCCCGAACTTGTCCCGACCTCTAAAGATGATTTAGGTAAAACCGGATTGTGTGACATACAAACAAACAAACAAACATACATACATATATAGATACATACATACAGACAGACACACCAAACTTGTGGATTATATATAGTAAGGATAGTGGGCGAGTGACCCTGCATATAAGCACTCGCATTACATAAATAGAATGGTAGACTAAAAAAAAATGAAAATATCGGAGTGACCTAGGAAAAAGTTACCTAGTCTGAACTTTTGGATAGCCTACTTAGCGCTTAACTGTGACTGATGGCAGGTCGATCGAAAATAGCATTAGAGTTTGAATGCAAAAACTTGCATGCGAAATATTCGACCCAGCTGATAAAAAAAAGTAAGAAACGAACCCTTCTCAATGGCTGCGAAGTTTTGGAACGTCGATTCAAAGCAATGCTGACAGCTTCACCAGGCAATACCGCTTGAACAGGCTGGCGACTTCGTCTGATCGAACCAATGAAAGCCTGAACAGTGTAATAATTCAAAAATCATTTGCTTGAAGTCTTTTCCTAACACTAAAGCCATCGGAATGAAAAATATGTACACATATACTACTGTTTGAAAAGAAATCACTCTCGGCTTTTCAACCTTAACCCCTTAAAACTTTGTTTTCGGCTGATTTTTCGAGAGCACTTACTCGATTTGCAAATTTGTTTGTTTTCCATGTGAGGTCCCTGAGTTTTTATGTAAAGGTAGAGCTGCTTCCTGATTCTTTCCTCTACAATAATCCGCTTCCATTGATGGGACAAACCTCTGAATCTCGCTCCGATCGAATAGCAGGTTTCCGCTATTGCCGCAGGCAGTAAGCAGGGAATGACGCATGAACAACTTCCAAGGCAGTTTGCTGTGTCAAGGTCCAAGATTACAAATGGTTACCACTCCGACGGACTACTAGAAGTTCATCCGTGCATCCAACCAATATCCTAGACGAATTTCCTCCGACATAATGGCCGAAATAACTATGACGATGACGCAGCCACCACCTCAAAGCACCATCAACAGGCATATGAGGAACGCTGAATTACGTGGAAGAAAAGCTGACATAAAGTCTTCTGTTTTGCTAAAGAACAGAAGACCGATGGGCGCGCAAGCACCGCCATTGGGCCCTCGTTCAATGATGCTCCTGAAGCAACGAGACAAAGTTTGTTCTGTTTGATAAAAATGGGATTTCGTTCGCAAGCTACTTATTACTCATTAAGTTTGACCGCAAGTACCAAATGCTTACTGTTAAGCACGTGGCAGCTCAGTGTTAGTTTGAGGATGGTTTTAAAGTCAATGCATGGAACTCTTCACCGTATTGCCACCAATAGGGACCAGCACTTCTACGTAGACATATTAAAAAGCGCATGGTGCCTTCAAAACATTCAAAATGTGGTAGAGAAATCACTTTTCGTATGATAGCGACACACAGATCTATACCGGTGTACGAGTGATTGACTCGTCACAAAATTCGATGCCCCAACTAGCTCAGTCAGTCCTTGACATGAATATCATCAAACACCTGTGGCAAGAGCTCAGATGGGGTAGTTTAGGAAGCCATAAATACAGCCTAGACATGCCTAGTTAGGAGAAGAATAGAAGAAAATTGACCTGTGTGTGGGACTGTTAAGTTGGTTCAATCAGTGCCTTGCCGATGCCTATCTGTCATTGAAGCCCGCAACTTGGCTATGAAGTATAGCAGTAGGAGACAGTCGCGCTTTCATTTCGCGATCATAGGGTAAGATTTAGGCATTTTGATGAAGCGTTAAAATTGATACACCATTCAAGCAAATAGAAAGAGGTTTCGTCAGTTTGGTCACTACTACTAATGTTAGCATATTGAAAAAGTAGGTGAAACTATCGAGTTCGAGAAGAGTTAGGGCAAAAAAGATCCGATATATGTGATTTCTTTTTGAACAATACTGTATATATAGCTAGAAAAATGGACAATACTGTATATATAGCTAGAAAAATGGATTGTATTTAAGAAGCCTCACCCTTTCGAAACTTCCATCCTTATACGGCCCAACAAGAACGGCATCACCTTCCTGGAGGCGCCCAGAAGAGAGCATACCTCCAACAACGGTTCCAACCTGAAATCAGCTTTTCAGTCAACGCTGCAACACTGATCATCGGAACAGTCGAAACGGAACGGAAGCATTCTACTTCTTCAAGACAAAGAAACCAACATGTGGAACGTTGAACATCTCTTCGATGGTGAAGAGAGGTGGTTGCGAGACCAACTGAAGACGAGATCCTGTAGAACCCGTTGGGGGTAGCACATTGAGGAAACAACGAATAAGTCCGAGGCCAGCACCACTAACACATGAGATGCAGAAAATTGGTACTTTACCAAAAGAGCATAGATTTGAAGCAGCCCTACAAAGTGAAAACGTCAAATATTACAGACAAATATAACTCTCTACATTGGTACGCAAACGCACTTCACAGCATCTCTTTTCCGTTTAACTCGCTTTGTGCAAGCCACCATACCAGCACGCGAAAGTAACGATGTCACGGACTTGATTACTCTGAAATGCTCTGTTCGTGTGTAGAGGTATCTAAAGAGGTCGAGAAACACTGAAAAGCAACAAAACGTACCTGTCCAATTGCTCTTTCTCTACGAGATCCCATTTCGTTATAATTACGAAAATGGGAATGTTGAGAGCAGCAGCAAGGCCAAGATGTTCTTTTGTGGTAGCAGTCGGCCCTGTTTCAGCAGACACTAACCTGAGAAAAACAATCTCAACCTACATGCGCGTTGCGAATACTGCAAGCATTACACAGATCAGAGAAGATAAAAGACCTACAGGCAAGCGAAGTGAGGCTTGTAGCCGGACAATCCATGTATAGTGGTTTTCAAATACTTTGAATCTCCAGCCAGATCGATTAACGTAACTATTTTTTTAGACCGCTCCACTAGCTCTTCAAGGCTATTTTGGGCATAATTAACAAGCTGAAAAAATAAAGATCATTGGAAATTTGTACTAATACTATGAATTGCACAAACCTTTCCCCGTGAGTCGAACCCGATTACATCCAGACATACCGAGCTAGTTTTTCCACTGCGAACTTCGTGTGGAAACCTGGAACAATAACGCTTCCGAGAAGGGTTCAGAACTAAATTTACTATCCTGACTTTACTGCCTTCACCATTCCATCCCCCTTCTGCAAGCCAGACTGTAAAATATGGTAAATGATGACACAATAGGAATTCGAAGAAAAGTTAGGCACTTCATTACAATGAAGGAGAGCGGTTGTGGTTGTTTGAGTGGAAAAGAGATAATAGCAAAGTGATAATAAATTTTACAACAGAACTAACCTGAAAAGATTGAGCCTCGTTTTCCCATTGCCGTCATCGAGACAACCTTGAGTCATCACACCACAGAAGGTAGATTTCCCGACATCTGCGCCACCGAGTACAGCCAACCTTAAGGAATGGAGCATGGAAGCAAGTGGACTTCAGGGTGGTCAAAGAAGCGGTTACAAATATGTCAGCAAATAAAACAGATATTGCTGAAACATCGCATCTATGGTGAGTGAACACAAACTGTTACCCATTTTCCAAGAATGGAAAACCAGTGACAAAGACAAGATCCGTTTTTGGATGTCTCAATAGAAGGACACCCATTTTTGTGCCCGATAGCAGAAAAATAAATGACCACGCTGCTTTTCAAAAAAATTGGCGAGTCCAGAGAAATTTTTTCCCCTTCTGATCAATTAGAGGCAATTAATGGTAAATTTTGGTTAACGCAGACATTAGTAACTATTCACTATTCCATTTTTCTACCAGGAAAAAGGATCTTGGGCTATTAAGCTTCCGGAAGATTGGAAGATTTCAGTAGTAGCCGAGTTTTAGCCATTGTGGTACCACTTTGATTTGAACAGAAAACTGATCTGTCGTGATTGTGCAGCCTCTCGAGCTCATTCTACTCATAATCAAAACATTGCACTCCCAACTTTCAGACTCGGACATATGAAGGAGCGACTACTCCTTCACCACTGCTTAACTTATATTTAGGTAGCCCTACCTCAATTCGATGAACTGCTGACTCTCCGGGACTTTACGTACAAGAACTTCGACCACTCTGCGACGTGAACAGCAGCCTCGAGGAGTCACATCCTTCTCTGTTAGCTAGAAAGAATGATTATTAAACTACACATGGCATATCAAAAGAAAATTTTTGGATACGCTGTAATAACGTTTCTGTAAACTTACGATAACCATGCTAGCATCGAGAGCATTTGCCATAGCTTTTAGAGTAATAAGCGATGCTTCCATTTCTACGTCCGATAGCCCGCTCATTTTTCCACCATCCTCAACACCAACCTAAACAGATGTTTTTCAAATATAAATAGGTATCAGGAAAAGAAAACTTGTAAGTAAGAACAAACAAGAATTAGTGACCACCCTTTTTGACCCTTACCTCATAAACTGCTTCGCCTTGTCCTTCTCTGAGCCGCCATTTCATTTGTGTTATCAAGTGCTGCAGACGTGACGACGATGGGTTAACAAGTTTCACCTATCAATGCAGTCCTTCAGCAAAGGCATACGACGAAATTGAGGAAATCACCTTGTATTCTATGTTGCCAAGTTCCATTTCGGGAGGTAAGCAATTCTCAGCCTCCGAGACCCGTTTGTCAGTATGCAGCAAAGCGCAAAAATCATCAGTAGATTTTCTGCAATAAAAATGGAGGGCAGTAGGAACTCAAAATCATATCACCGATTCTTTCACATTCATGAATCTTGATGGTCTTCATAACCCTTCAGCTTTTCGCACTTCTTAGATACTGGTCTGACACACCACCTTCAAAGCTGGTATCCGGAGCAGCCATTCCTCCTAGCCGCTTGCAGTGTTTGGCCGGAGCACTGCCCTTCCTCTCCTGGGTGATCCGCCGATCCCCCCCCCCCCCCCCCCCCCCCCCCCCCCACTACTTCCCCCGTTCCCACCGTTTTTAGACTTTCATTGTGGCCATTGTATTTTGTAACGCTGTATTCCCTACTTATTTACTGTAATAAGTACTATATATGCTCCACTATTGTTAATTTGACGCCACCTTAGCACTTGCCTTTTTGCTTGTACATCCTCTGTGCAATAGTTAAATAAATAAATAAATACCTTGTGAAGATGCTGTGTCAGACTAGTATCGAAGAAGTGAGGTGTACGCGCGATCGGAATGAGTTTTTCTCACAACTTGCGTCCTGAATGTATACGTGCCTTTTCACAGTTAGTAGACGACATGCAGCCACAGAAACCCACCACCATCACCACAACCCAAAAGAAGTTGCCTTACATATCTTACACGCTAATACCTCCGACCAAGGAGATCCTCATTTAGTTATTTGACAGTAGGCAATAGGTTGAAGACTGAGTGAGGAACAGATCACATTGTTGTCCAGTAACTCCGGTAATTGATGTGTGTAATAAAGCAGACATGAATCCCAAATATAAGAGGTAAGCAATCAAATCAGAGGTTGGGCAATGGCTGAACGGGTTGGCTACCGATTTCTGATCTTCCATTGAAACAAAAAACAACTAAGAGTAATTCCAACCTCTTATACTCCACTATTCGACTAAGACTTAATAGCACTTACAATTTTTGAGTGCTAAATTATGTGATTCGAGCAAAGATCAATCAAAAATTCAGCGCAAACCCGAGTTGACGTTCAACCCTATTCAACAGCTGACGCCGCACAATGTTGACATACTACGTGAGACACTTGAAGATGAGGGTACCTCTAGCCACTTTCAAAGTAAGATACAGAGTAAAGGGTTCAGCATTCGGGAAGATATTTGAGAGAATAGTTACCGATATGGTACAGGCAGTAGACTCGATTTCCAAAAACAAATCCCCTTTCAAAGTTCTTTATGTTAAATTGCCTCTATGGTATGGTTGCTGCTATGTTGGAACTGCAGAGTTGCGCAGGGCGTGATACAAAAATTTTCCAAGGAAAAGGAGCTAAAAAGGCCAAGAATAGCACAACATAGCACGAGGTGTCTCATCTCATAGTAAATGGAAAATCCTGGCTAACTACAGGGCCAAGAAATTTACGAGACTAAACTTTTATTTTTTTCTTCTAGACTTCTCTCATCTGACTTTGTTGGGTTTCTCTTTTTCAAGGAAAGCTAACTATTGTTTTATCGTTCTGAGTGACATTTGTGAAACTAAGAGCCGTTGGTCGTGCCGGAACAAAAGCAATAATGCGGTGTACGCTGACTTTAGAAAAACCTAAACTTGTGCAAGACATATTTCCCACTTCGACTCCCCTAACCAGTGCCGCTTCGTCATGGTGATCATGGAGAAACTTTTGAGAAAAAATCGTATCACTATGACAAATGACGATGTAAGAAATGGCACTCACGAAGTTTGAAAAGCACAAACCTCTTATTAGTATTGAAAACATGGTGCGCTTGTTCCTCACAGAATTGTGATATCATAAAATCCATGAAGGATACAACTGCAGACTAATATTGAGCGATTACGAATAGTAGAAGAAAATATTGGGAGAAATGCGTTAATCACGTAACCGCTCGATCATTCGAAGCGGGTTCTGAAAAGCTTGTTTTCATCAAATAGGACAAGAACAACTAGAAAAACGAAATACAAGAGCGGATTATAACATCAGCTTATGTAATCAGCAAACGAAATAGATTATCACGAAGTAGTAACAAACCAACTTATTAGTGAAGCAAAGTGCGAATGAATTGAACGATCGACTTCCAATTTACCTTCTATACTTATTTTCAAATGACATAATCCTACTCGATATAATCCGCGATATGTATGTCTGATAGTGTAAGCGTATGTTGGACAAGAAAATCATAAATTCCTTTGAACAGAAGACACTGATAGATGGTAGCACGAATTATCATGATTGATAGCGACCGTTAAGGAATCATAGAAAGCAAGAGCACTGGGTTTCTTCCGGCCTTCGCCCTTACAGTGGCACTATGGCGTGTGATTCAGGGTCTGATGGGATCATGGACGGTTGACAGAAAATGATGGCAGATAGAGGTTGTCAATGAGGGTTTCTATGAAATGCACTTTTGGCACTACTTTTTCGCCTTTGGTATTGACAACGCAGCCTCGACAAACGACTATGTTATAAGAGGTGTGACCGGAACGTGGTAGGTTGTTGACAGAAAAGAGTCAACAACTGATGTGGGCAGATAACGGACGCCGAAAAAGAATAGCCACTAGAACTTCTTCGCTTTTCGTATAAGTAATGGAGCGTTCTAATATGTTTGTGATGTAGGGTGTGATGAAATCGTAGGAGGCCACTTCAAAAAAGTTAAGAAATGATAAGAGTTGTAATATACATACCTTAAAAGGGTGAATCATTCTTTTCTCATACAGCAGCGTTTGAACACTTCAGTGATGATGTGAGTTGGCTTATTGTATATATTAGTTGACAAAAACAACATTTGAAGTATTAAATACCATTACCATTAAGGGCAACAAAAGCGCTCCGTTCCCTACAATTACACCACGACCTGGGGAACTATTTATCGCACTTCTGCTAATATAGCATGAGTAGCAACATTTGAAACCTGAATTGATCAAGCATGCTGAACAGCGATAACTGACCGAGCAGATCCAAGGGAAATAAGGAGCTCCCTTCTTATCCCACGACAGTTCTGCTGTAAAATACATTGAAACATTCATACTTGAATTAAAAAATGTATTCTCTGGCCTAGTTGGGATTCTGAATTCCTCACAGCTAAGGAAGGAAGTCTGCCGAGAGGGGGCGATGCAACGGGTGCGACGATAAGTTGAGCTTCAGTTCCGCAGGCCTGCCTACGTGATAGTGGTCCTAACCTTGGGGTGAACCCCCTAACAAGAGAACATATTCCTTGAGGAAAAACGTGCTCACGTTCAAACCAAGTGCTGTTTCCCCTATGCCTCGTTTAATGGGAATCCAAGTCAACAGTGTCACAGCGAAGCAAATGATAAACGAATTGATGGGCAATATGCAAAAATGAGTATTTTGAAATTGTTTCGAGAAAGAGCAGGCACTCTATTTCGTACTAACAGCTGTTTCGCCACCGTAGTGCTCTTTGACGATAGTCGTAAGCACAGAAATCCAGTAAACTGCTTATAGCATAACAGAAGAGCATCAAGAGGAATGTTGAATCAATGTCCGGAAAGATGTACCCACACCTGCTTACGGATCCAAGAGAACATACAAGAACATCCGGTCCAAGACCACACAGATGCAATGTAAAAGAAGTTCTAAGCGATAACTTGTTCTCCGACTGGGTGGCTTCCTGTTCGTGCCACCTAAATGACGGACGCAACGCAAATGCAACGCAGGCAACTGGTCAGATATAGGCAGTGGTCCATGTCCCTTCTAGCTGCGAACAATCATTTTGATCTTAAGCCCTTTTCGATGTCGAAAAATTCCATTAGGCCAACTCATCGGTGCTTTACCCTTCTCGGGAGCTTGAATTGCTCAAAGGCTCAGAAATCACCGTCACGGAAGGCGTGTTGAGCTTATTATAAACCCCTTGGCGCTTGAGTTCTTATTGCTACTGCTATTATTCTGCAGAAAATCTCGCACCAGTTCAATTATAACCAAGTGTACCTTCCCCAAAAGTTGAAAAGAAAAGTTTAGATACTGGGCTACTACAAATACCAGATGCGAGAGCGTGGGAAGAACAATAATTTCCTATTCAACTTCATTTTCATCATAAACACAACGTAATTCGAGTTATAACTCAACTGGATAGAGCAAAAATTTGCTTGCGTTGTGTGACTGACGGGTACGCAGTATGTGAAGGAACTACGCAAGCACAAGAATCATGTGCTGGAGTAAAAACGGTGGGGGAAAACAACAAGTTAAAAAGCCACGACGTTATTCGCTCAACTTTTTCTTTTTTCAGACTGAGGAGGCAGAGGAGTATACGAAGAAAGCAATAAGAAAACCTCACAAACATGGCAAGTTGTGGGCAAAACTTCGGCCTCGGACGGGATTCGATCCCGTTCGAAGCCAAAGTTAACAAGGAAACTAAACCAGAACAAGTTCTAACAAAAACCGCTTTCAGCTTAACGGTACGATGGCAATATTGGCTGACCGGCTCAACACGTTATACTTGTGAATGCTGACAAATCGTGGTATAAAAGCCATCAAGATGGCGAGGGCAAGCGGTGTCTTGGTAATGTGAGGGTTAAATAGCCCGATGCTCGGTAACCACAAGTACGAGTTTAAGTCCCCTCCGAGGCCGAAGTTTTGCCCACGAATCGCCATCCTTGTGAAACCTCCGCATCGCGTACTGCGGCGACATAACAGCAGTTAACACAACATCAAGTCAAAACAAGTTACAACTAGTAAACTTACAGCTTTACGGTTCAACGCTGATATCGGCTGACCGGCTCAATACGTTGTACGTGTGAGTGCTGATAAGCTAATGGCATAAAATCATTAGGAAGGCGAGGCCTCAGTAGTTTAAGGGCTAAAACGCACGGGACACGAAAAGCGCGAGCACGGTTCGAGTCCCGTCCGAAGCCGAAGTTTTGCCCGCAAACCGCCATCCTTGTGGAACCTTCGGTTCGCGTACTGCGGCAATATATCAGCAGTTATCAAGAACATCAAATCAAAACAAAAAGAAAAACTCTCAGAAGACTGCGTGAAACATGATGAAACCTAGTGAAATGCGGTTGTGAAAGTGTGTGTTGAAATATGTGCACTGAAAATTTCACCAATAAACATATAGAGTTCAGGCTGCACTACATCATTACAACGTAATCACCGCGGGACTTCAGCCCTGGCAAATATAAAATTGCCACCGCGACTGTTAAGTTCAAGGCGGTTACTATAGGACCGATTCTATAAGTTTATTGACAGATTATTGGCATCTTATTGATTGCTTAATGTATGGTCGTTTGTTGGTCAACGATCTGCTCAATAAAGTTCTGTGCGAGCATACAAACGAGAGGTCCTCCCATTAGCAAAATTTTATCGCTGGACTTGACCACTGGGGCTTACACTACGCAGTATCGATCACCGCACGCGTGACTCATGCGCAGCGGCAGCGTGAGAGGATGAGCAGACTATACTCGCCAGTAAGCAGGCGCATAATTCAGTGCAATTTAAGCATTGCAAACAATTATGGCTAACTTATGATTAAGGAGTTTCCATCAAGAACACGGCGCAGACGTACGTCATAACGTGTTCCGGTTCGGAAAAACAGGTGAACATTGTACAAACAAGACAAGGAGGCCGAAAATTCGACGAAAACTGATATGAGTCAGAGGTCAATGATAAGACATAAAATGATGGACTTTGGAGTTGTGTTGAACTTCGCCAAACGAATGAAAAAAGTCGATAGGGAACATCCGAGTGACGATTGTGTCACTACTACGTGTTATTGCACAACACTGACGCAAGCACTTTTATTGATCATTACCCGTTTTGTATTGATGTATACAGGCACAACAACTTGAGATAGGAATACAGAGGTTTGTTCATAAATGCGAAGTATAAAAAAATCTCACTGAATATTATTAAAACGTGGAATAAGTTAGGCTTACAGCTAATATACAAGTACAAAATACATACATAGTACGAGATCATAAAGATGAATACTGTGAAAATCAATGGTTTTGATTAGCATCATCCAAAAAGAAATCAAATACATTCGATCCCAACATTCGCCGATCGGTGGACAAAGGTGGGAGATGTAGAGGAGAACGAGACATGGATAGATCCAATGATGACCGAGAAATGGATAGATTTAATGATGACGAACTGGGTTGCTGGATGGTTTGATCCATCGGATTAGAAGTATGTAACATGGGAGAAGGGGGTAAGAGGCAAAGACTATTATGCATAAAATGATCCGGTACTGAAGAAAGGCTTGAA
Organism: Haemonchus placei; assembly: GCA_900617895.1. Lineage (NCBI taxonomy): Eukaryota > Metazoa > Nematoda > Chromadorea > Rhabditida > Trichostrongylidae > Haemonchus > Haemonchus placei. Next base: position 40,239 of record UZAF01016254.1, on the reverse strand, counting down.
GAGCTGCTCTGGTAAAGCATGGAACCCTGTGTGGCAGAGAGGTTGAGCGGACGAGAAAGATATGCGTCCTGTGGAACGAGTAAATCCACAACATGGCTTCGTTCAGGAAATGCCAAGCAGGGAAGTTTTGTCTCCAACAGACAAACGTACAACTGCGTCGTACGAGTTATTAGACGTCGCATTTCCAGCACCTATAAAAAGGTTTATGTGCTCCTGGACTAAGTAACATCATGAACATTCTATGACTAGACCTGTTCCTGCTTCTACATTATACGATACTCACAGCCCTTTTTTTCTGACGGAAACCAAGCTTTCCTTGATCGCATAGAAATCCCATTCATTGTCCATAAGTCTTAAAACATTTTGGAAAGACACCTTCCCAGTAGAAAGGCCTGCCAAGTTGAACGGCGCTAGTCGCGTTTTCCTGCTTCCGTGAAATTTAACCTCTCGCCCAACGTCGTGTACAACTCAAGTAAAAGTCAACATCCCACACATGACGCACGGCAGCGCTCAGTCTTTGATCGCCGATGGTTCGAACACTTTAAACTCGATTTTGAGGGAAAATTGGGAACACTCGGATAGTTTTGTCGATAACGAATGGGCACAGCAAAAAAAATTTTTTTAGACATACTCTGTTCATCCAGAACAATAAGCCTGTTTATATTGCAGGGTGTGCCAATAGGTACGGTGACAAAATTATGTTAAACGGTAAAAAAACGGAAAACTGCAATCCAAATCGACACATGGCTATACATCACATTAACAAAATGAAGGTGCGGTTATTCTATATGATTCTCCTCGAAGTTCAAAGATTCTTCGAGCACACAGCGACGGCCCCACGCAACTTCTTGAAGAACTCCAGTTCTGAATTCCCAAACGACTCCTCGAGAGCAGAAACTGCGTCATTTCTGAGCACATAGTTCCCTATCCAGAATGGACCATAAGTGCTGATCTTTTGGGTTGCGGTCGGGGAGATACGAAACTAATCGGGAGCGTGGATAAAATAGGGAAATTATTTTTGCATCATCCCGGTGTCTTGTTCTATGTGAGGTACTTCGTGTTGGAAAGTTCGAACGAGGCTCCTAAAATAATCATTGGCTTGCAGCAGATCTTCTCAGATACATATCCTTTGTGAATATGTTTTAATTGACTGTTGACATCTTCCTTGACAAGATTAGCTGTGGTCGTCGGACGGCACAATTTCCAAACCAAACTACTACCAAGGAAAGAAAATGACCATAAAGTGTACTGCGACCCTCCTCAATGGTCCTGAAGGCAAATATATGTGTATCCGAGAGCGAAATTTTCTCCACGTTGAGCACGTTTTCGTTAGTCGAAAGCGTTTTCAAATGCGTGTTGCGAAGTAGTAGGGCACGACATTTGTTCTCCATCTCAGACCTCTACACATCTAAAGCAAAATGAAACTTCGGAATTTCATCTGGATATAGTTGCATTTACTCCAGAACTACGTCCCGTCGAAGAGAGAGACATCTCCAATCTAGCGGCTATTTTTCGCATGTTGCTGCAGGTTTCGCGACAAAATCATTGCCTTGTGAATCTATCCAGAAAAAAAGGTCGTGACCGAGTAGGACGACCGATTCGAGGCTAGTCGTAGACCAGTCAGTTCTTCGCAATAAATACACAGTCGTGCGCGAAAAGTCAAATCAACGAGTCATTTTGGAAATGGATTCACCAAATGAGTTGGTGGATTGATTCTGGACTCCACCATTTCTTTTATAGCAAGTGCCGATTCCGAAGAGAAAAAACCTCTAAAAAGGGGATCGCGATCCCGCGTCAAGTTGTCAATACCGATATGGCGCGTTTTTCACCGAGTATATATACACACTCACCACTGGGCGAATTAGTAGAAGAGAAAATTCTATTCAGTTAAAGACGGCATTAACGAACCGATGCCCAGAACCCAAGTTCGGAACATCTAAAGCAAAATTACACGGATAGCTGCAATGCCAATGTATCTTACTCTTCGAATGCGTTTCACAATTTTATGCCACTGTCGAGGGCGGGCATGAGTGATAGAGAGAATTAAGGGCCAAACATAGGGATAAAACGCCGGGTTTCTGCCTTTACACTATTTCTTTGAGAGCTTTAAGTACTCTCTGAAACAACTACTTGCTCACTCTTCGCCATCTATCAATTCAAATGCCAACTTTTTAATGGTGGTGCTTTAGGCAAACGCCATTCAACGCCAACGCCTATTCAGTACCGTTGGTGCAGATGATAAGCATTACCAAGTTCCCGAATTCACCTACCGTTCTACATCCGAGGATGCATACGCATTGAAAGTTACCGTTCTACATCCGAGGATGCATACGCATTGAAAGTTGAGAGTTGATAATCCGGTCAAATACTTTCCACCGTATAAAGTAGGGTGAGAATACAACCTGCCCTAAAGGTCTCTTGGAACCCCGCTTAGAGCTCTAATTAACAGTTAGAATTGGCTCTTAATCAAATTCACCGTAAATAACAGCACAGAACGATCGAGTAGAACCCAAGCACTAGGCTTTGAATTTCGATTCATGAAAATTGACGGGCACACTTCCGCTAGTCACTTGTAAAGCACGAGCAGTAAGGGACGCTCCCGGAAGTCTCTTCGCCAGAATTAGCGCGTTTGGTATTAATAGTCCCAATGATATAGTAAGGTTCTTGGCGAAAAGTTCGTCTTTCGCATCCGCTCGGAAGACCACTAAAATTTTCTTAATGACGTCACCGAGCGGATGAGAGAGAAGAATTTGAAGGTTAGAGATGACCCACCCTTCAAGCTTAAAAACTTGCCTGGAAGTTGTATTTGCTAGATGCGCTGGCCTCCTTCACTCTCCTTTTATGGTCTTTCATGAGAGGTATAAGCAGCACGGAATGAGTTTCTTGCCGACACCTAAAAATCGCACTCTACTTATCGTACTTTTTCAACAAATTCCATAGGTCCAACAAAAATAGAAAACGACTAGGAAGTAAATGGGAGTCGGTTGGGACTCGCCTCCCCCAGCCCTCTGGCCACTCTGGAAACTATCCGTTGTGTTCCACAGCACACAAACTCTCAACTCACATCCTGTAAGACTCTTCGTGACTAATCATTCGCCATTTCCAAACTCGGTTATCTGGCGGCAACCACAACTAAAATGGCCTTACCGTTGTGAATGAAAGGAAACAGCTAGACGCCACCTATAACAGTCCATCTGGGTCTATTTATACCTTTGCTCCTCGCAGGTGTATGCATGCTTCTGTTTAAGAAAATTTGTGAATGTTGTTGATATTCTGCGCATCGGCTCAGGCAAAAGCTTGCATTCAAGTGGCTGAGAAGTGACTGAGAGGCGATTTAGGGCCGCTTCCGGCTAACTACCCGGAGTGCACCACGTCAGGGCTGGGAAGCAACTGTCCCCCCAACCCTAGGTTTAACAATCTTCGTTGCCAGTACACCAACATCAAGCTTCAAAGGAGAAGAACTGGAAGCGTTAAAAGCTTTACAGAAAGGACCATACTTTTTCGTGGACATCGATGAAATCTACACAAGGAAAAGTTCCATAAAAATGGCTGGAGAACCTCACATAAGAACTCACGAAACGAATAAGGTATGAGCACAGTGGAAAAGTGTTGTGACTACTCCATCGACAGCGAAAAGGTCAACTTAATTGAATACCGTACTACTCAAGTGGAACCGCTTGGTTTATGTGAAATGAACAAATACAAGGGAGACTGATGAAGCTTATTACCTAAAGATTCATGAAAGGAACAATTGTAAATAAATTTTGTATAAATTGGATAAGCTTAAATTTCATCCTTTAGTTTGTCGTTGGTTGGAGAACTTTCTCTCTTCGAGGACATTTCAAATCCGAATAGGGTCTTCCTTTTCTAAGGTCGTGAATGTTAAAAGCGGAGTGCCCCAAGGTGGTGTATTATAACCTATTCTTTTTGCTATATATACTCAGGAGCTCCCAGGTTTACTAGAAGGATGTGGCGTTGCTTGCAAGCAATTTGCAGATGACATCAAGGTTTATAGAAAGTTGGAAGGCAGTGATGATACAGAAAGGATTCAAAAGGCTTTGGACTGTATTTTTGATTGGTCATGTAAATGGAATTTGCCTCTTGCACCGGAAAAAACTGTTTACATGAGAAATGGTTCTTCCACTGGTATTCCAAAAAACTATTGTCTTGATAATCATGTCCTTACTGAAGTCTCTTCAGTTAAAGATCTGGGCTTCCACTATGACAATAACCTTAGTTTCTCGGATCACTATACGGCTATATTCAAAAAGGCTATCTTCCGAACATACCAAGTCTTCAAAGGTTTGGCGATTAGTGATAAGGATATTTTACTGAGAGCTTACAAAACGTATATACGTCCCGTAGTTGAATGTGAAACGTCTGTTTTCTGCTCATATAAGATGAAGGATATTCAGTTGATTGAGAAAATCCAAGATAATTTTACTCGAAAGCTGGTTGTAAGATCTGGTGATGCTACTTATGGTAAAGTGCCTCGGCCAAATGCAAGGAATAAAAGTTTACAATTGCACTGTTTATGGTCTCGTAGGACAGTTTTTGATGTATGTATGGTATTCAAGTTGTTGACTGGTATTGCTAGAATCGACGCATCCAAATTCTATGTAAAGTTGGAATCTAGAACCAGAGGCGGACAAGTGAAAATTTCATATGCAACGCCGAAAACAAACATTGGACGTTACAGCTTTACTTGCCGAGCCGGCACTACTTTTATATCTCTAAGATCAGATGTGGCACTCACCAATAACACGTTTGCACTTTTCAAACTCCTAGTTAAGAAAAAGCTTTTGTCGTATAATTAGGTTACGCTGTGTTGTTAGCGATAGAAATTTTCCCACGTTTGCCTTAAGCAACGTACTCAATAAGTAAATAAATAAATTAGGGAACGGCGTCAAAATTCAGATACAAAATGACATATGTGTGAAACTGCAAAAAAGTGGATCGACGAAGTTCTGAGGTATACAGTCCGTAGAGTCATAAGTCAGTTTTCGTGATATGATTATATGAAGCAATATACTTCCACTCACTTGCTAATTATAGTAAAAAGTTTGTCGTAGTACAAGTCCAAAGTCTCTCCTTTTGTTTTCCACCATCTCAAAGGCAGACTGCATAGTATTTTATTGACGACGTTGAAGTTGAAGAAATCTGAAACCAAGCACTAAAATATTATGAAAAACAAGACAAACATAACATCAAAACAAATGCTACCTTTGTTAAATTCTACGGCTATAAACTGTAAATGTCTTGCCCGTTTACCGGCTTCCTTCTTGAACTGGTTCTGGAGGCCAACCCAATTAACTTCAGCCATAGCTAGTTGATCAATCTTTGGACTCATTGCGATGCAGAAACACTGGAATAGGTATGTCCAAGGAAGGAGGATATTTCAAATTGAATTTGGATGTGGAAAAAAATAAAGGTTCTAAGAAGAAAAACGTACATCACAGTTTCGCAGGACTTCAAGAGTGAGTTCTCCACAGTCACAAGCCATGTCAAGAACGATATCACCTGTAAAAGCTAACAGTAAAATTGAGACACACAACACTGGTAACAGCAACTGCGAGTTATTCTAACGCACCATCGTTTATGTCAGCGAGATCTACAACTGTTGCTGCGACTGCTCCATTCAACTGCCAAAACGTAAGATGTGGCCGAAAATCCTCTTCGCTGGAAAATCGGTTTGAAAATACATACAGAAAATGATTGGGAAATGGGCAGTTGAATCGGTTTTGTGGGATCGCTTCGCCGCACACATCAGTCGCAGACTATTATCTCATTATTGCAGTCCTAGCGTTCTTCGTACAGCTCGATCGATATGCAATTATTATTTTGGCATGACTCTACTGTTACTTCTTTTCTTCCTAAATTTCTCACTCGATACGCTGCTTCTGCTTATTCTCCTTCATTCCTTTGTGCGCGACGCAGCTCTCAAAACTGAGCGACCATTTCTATTCAACTGCCTACACTCAGAATGATCTGTTCTAAACCATTAAAGAACTTACTCGAATAGCAAAACTCCCGCATATATGTCATATCGGTCTGCGAAAATCACGACGCTAATTTCGTCTTCAGATTTGTACATTTTGTCATGAAAACGAAGGGCCCATGAGCGATTCGACTTTTTCATAGCATATTTGATATGCCTTTGTAGTTCTTGCAGAACAATCTAAAACATAAAATCAGTATTCAAAAGTTGTTTAAAAGTGATTAAGATGCCCTTAGTGTCAAAAGCAGAAACAACGATCACACCTGAAGGCCCTTTTTCCATGCAGAGCTTCGTTCTGATGTGAGCAGCACGAAATTGACGGTAATCTGTTCATCAGCCATTTCGACGAAATGCTCATTCAGTCTGCCCATGAGCTCCAAACAACGTGAGATCTCAGGGACATAGTTGATGCTGTAGAACAGGAGAGACAAGTAACCTCTCATTTCTGAAATACAACCACTTAAGAGATAGGGAGGTTTGACTTACAAAAACCTTGCTCGTAAGAATACTGAGGATCACAAAAAAAACTTTGTTTTGTTTCAGGGGTGAGTAGGAGATCCACCAGAAATCCCATAATCTAATGTACACGAAAATGGAATAGTGTAGTCAGAGGTACTTGACGAACAAAATTTGAAAGAGTCTGTCGAAAACCAATTAAACAACACTGTGTAGCTAGCGTTCAAGTTAGGTACGTGACGAGAGCAACTTGGTTACGATAGCGCTTCGATAATGCAACGATTATGAATGGCTCTTAAGGCGATACCAACGACTGTGAAAATCTCGTCACTAGGTTCATTGTGTTCACGCTTAGTATGCCGATTCATCACATCATTACAATCGAACATCTCACTTGAATGCTGAACCCCGCAGGGCGAGCATACTGCACCAAAGTTGGGGCCTGACAATGAGTACGCTGCCAACAATAAGAGTGCGCAATTTGCTTTAACACCGTCTTCATCGAAAATTCTCCCGTAAGTGGGCCCATGAGCCACGACTTTATTATTGGCTAAGCAAAGCCGCAAAAGGCAAATGGGTAGTAATTAGCGCTTGTAAACATAATAATGTAATAAAATTGTAAGAATAAGAAAATTGCTCAACAATGAGTTAAACATCTTTACTCACCCACAGGGCAATTTGGATGGTCATCGCTTGGATTCATCCTGTTATGATATATCTCCAAAAACACCTCATCAGCGTATCTCAAATGACGTAACTCAAGAAGTACATCAACTTCTTCTTCCACATCCATCCAAAAGATTGTTTTTGATGGAGAACACTCATCGTCCACTATTCTAGCCTCAAAACTGAAAACTATCAAAAGCAACTCTGAACGTCACAAAACTTACCTTCAATTCAACAAGTTCTCCAATCAGTGACTCGCTCACATTGATAGCATGACTGGCTAGTAACTTAACTACTGTCATAATGACGGCATTGATTAGTATTACATTAGTAAAGTGACTACAGGAACAGTCCTATCATTCTCGGGCTACTGTCCCTGAAAGTCAAAGTTCTGCAATTTGAAATCGCAATGATAGCCGTAGAATAGGTCGTGCTGGGTGTGATTGTCCGTGGAGATATTGCTTACGTACCTATTGATTTCCTTGGTGATTTCAGATTCTTCACCTTTTATTTGACAATTCAATACTCAACTTGGTTTTTGTGTAAGATATAACAAATATTCCACCCGGCATGGTGGCAGCATTTCAGACGTTTTTTTTCCAGCTAATCGCCATATGGTAAAGCAACGGAAGTCGAAGGGTTCGGATACCCTGCAAAGTCCAGCTGAAGTCGCCAATCCAGATCTTACAATTAGTCCGACGAAGAAGGCCAAAACGAATGGATTACTGGTTGAGGTAGGAGAGGTATTGTTTTCTGAGATAGAGTCATGCTACCGGAAGGAGATTCTAACTGCTCTAATTCTAATTCTAACGATTCTAACGAACGGCTTCCCCAAAATGCGAGTACATAAAGGTGATAGAAGAGTTATATGATGGCATAACTTCCTGGTGATTTTGTGGTCTATATAATTGTATTTTTGCGTTGAATGTGTCCTACGGATGGGGTGAAGTCGGCCAACTGAAGTACATTTTGATCGTTTTCAAATCAGGCGTACTAGTACTACTGACACATTTACTACGGCAGGGCCTTTCCAGTTTCTGAGAGAGTGCTTCAAAGGTTGTTGTGGTTCAGTATCACCGAAATGCGCTCGTTACCCCGTGTCTTCCTACTCAACACGTGATTTTGACTTTCATGAGTTGTTGGCTGCAGCTGTAACATTTTGAGCAGCCAACCAGCGAGTATCTGGGAGGACGCGAAGAAACGTTCTATGCTTCGCTCCAGTGCCAGATTCGTTAACCCACTAAACCCTTAATGCCAACGGCCAGTTGTAGGCCTCACTTAAGTGGTTTGTATTCTAGGAAATAAGCTATATGCTCTGCATCGTAAAATTTATTCTGAGCTGGGTATGGGTAGCAGTATCAATTCTGGCCTGTTCTGTCCCTTATCTATTAACGGTTCAATTAATAGAGTTGGCTGTATTAGTTCATGTTGGTTAGCAGTAGAGTTCTAGATTTGAATAAAAATGGAAATCAGGTGGTTGTAATGGAAATAAAGCTGATCGTTGAAATGCTTCCAGGGATTACGAGTTATTCAAAACGAGTCCAATTATTTTTAGCGAACTAAAAGACTGTACATCTAAAAGAAAGTAGGAAGTCATGTGGTAGCGACATGGTTATGCGCTCTTAATTTCTACATCCTTTTTTCTGTCCCACCATTTTTGATCTGGAGATAAGCGGAGATGTAGCTTTTATTCGTTCGGAATTACAATCCATGTACTGCTGAAAAGCTCAAATATTTTACCGATATGGTGAGGAATCACACACTGGTAAGGTTTAAAAAACACATTTTATTTTTCAGGCAGATGAAGAAGAAACAAATCCTAAAGAAAACGGTGATTCACCCAAAAGAAAAAAGACAAAGGATCCTACATTAGGACAGCTTGTAGAGCTGCAGCGGTTAGTTCGAACAGCTTTTTTTCTTTTTTTTCCAGTGCTTCTCTCTCGAGTATTTTGAAGAACGATATGTCAAAGTCTGATATCAGGATTGAGAGCGAAACAAAGGCGCAGCCATCATCTGGTGTTTCACTCGCAGTTCAGCTCACGCAAGGTCTTATGTCAAATGATGCCCAGAAGTTGGATAGCGTTCTTCATGAGTCCAGATTAGAGATTATACAGGTTAATTTTCTGATACTGTTAAGTGCCTTTTGCATTTAGTATCGATTTCTTCCGTCCCATTCAAGGTATTCAGCAGGGCTTATCAAGTCCTTGCTGATGTTCCTTGTGCTATCCCTTAAAAATCAATACATTATTATAGCAAATATTGTGCTGCGTTCAGGCCACTCTGCTAGATGTACAAGTATCCCACGTAGTTCCTCTGCTGAAGGCGTTGTTCGAAAGACTAAGCTGTCGATCCGCAACCAAGTGAGTGCTTGTTGACTTTCATGCTTTCTTACGATAACAAGTCAAGGTTTCCATCGTAGTAGCTGTTATTTCAGTATCAAACCCTGGATTTTATGGATGCAGTGCACATTGTCTCTCCACGCGTCCTATCTGAGCTCGGTAAGGCGAAGCTTTGTTGTATATGATTGTTCGTCATTACGTATTTGTGTGTACTGTATGAAAAAACACGAAGTGTTACTACTCATTAAAGGGCGAGGGGGGTCCGGTTGCAATGACGAAATTTAAGCACTCAGGTGTGATCTAGTTATACTACTTTCTTGGATCAAAGTATTCAGTCGTAAGCTTTCATATCATAGAACGCTAATAGAATACACCAATCAGTGCAAGAAGCATCCCATCTTTGCAATAAATGAGCGGCGTACTCCGTTTGCGTTCAATGTTGGGAAGATACCATCCCCGAACCTCTGTCTTGGGGTTGGTGTTCAACCGAGTAATTGTATTTTGTTAGAAGCACAATCCGTTATTTCTCTTCATTGTTCTACGACTTCGGTGGATGCGGAACTTTTACAGTATTTTATGTTGTTTCCAGATTCGAAACCTTGAAAGTGAATTGAGTGGATTGCTTGAGTGGATGCGGCAACGTATTGGACATCAACAAAAGCTGCTCGAACTTCACGGTCGACTGAGCATTGTTGGAGAACAGGTAATAGAATAATTTTTCCAAGTTCACATGATAATCAATAATTGCTACATTAGATAGTTAATGGCAACAGTTGCTCATGCGTTTTTGGTCTATTGCAATGTTCTTTTGCTGTTCTGAGTAGCCGTAAAGCAAGGCAGGTTGTCCGTGTTTTGACGCATCATGCACATATCGGTAACTCGAAAAATGGCTCAATTCACCATCAGCAAATTTTGAGGAAGGGCGTGTTAAAATTTGGATATAACGCGGATCCACTCAGAGGCTGTATCTTGGTTATTCAATCCACTACAGGACTTTACGCGTACCCTCCCTCACATTAAAAAGTATTTCAGCCCATTTCTCATTCTTGTCATAAAACCTGATGAAATCAAATAAATGGCAGGTCAAATTAGAGAAGATAATCCAAGGTGCTTTTCGTATTTTTTTTTAGATTTTTTTAGTATTGATCCATCTCTACCAATGGCTAACGCTCTCACTAATTTACAGCAGCTTCATAACTTTTCGAAATGTTCTTGTCTATGTCACGTGACCAGAAAAAGTTTCGCTATACCCTGGAAATTTCAGTAAAATGCAAAAGGGAGTTGGACAGCAATAAAGCAATTTGCCATAAATGTAGGGTTACGTCATTCTGAGAATTTTGAGTTTCATTTGAATAAAACGAATAGCAGAAGATGAAAATGATGCGGATAGTCCAAGAATCGTTGCCGATCGGCTGCTTTCAAATCCAAAAAATTCGGTATCATTTTTAACCACGCCTTCAGTTGATTGGAACATTTCCAAATCATTAAATCGACGTCATGTATCGACAACGCAACTCTTTGCCATTTTTGTTCTTTTCGTAGCTTGTGCAACGCATTCTCTTTCTCTGACTGTTCAAACCGTTCATATTTCTGATATCTTCGACGACAAAGGTAAATTTGATTATGTTGTAGGTAGCTATACTTGTTGGCCTCAGACGATTCAGTTTATTAGACTTTAGATCCTCTTTTTTCGCCACACCTTGGATCTGTTTGAATGTCTAACCTGCTTTATAAATTACAGCGTGAAGATATAATGCGGGGCAACCAAATCAATCCTTTAGTGAGTTGAATTTCGGAGCTAGGTTTCCGCTGCTGGGTTTCTAGTTCGTGGAAAGGCACAGTTACTTTTCAAGGACTACAAATAGGCCTTTCAAATAAGATGTGCATCGTATTTTTTCTTTTACAGTGACCATCTACCTGTTTTGGTGCAAGATATTAGTATGAAAAATCAAGTGCAACATGATTGCAGGCTAAGGTCAGCATATTAGTAATTGCATACCAAGGGGCATATTATACGCTCTGTGGGAAGAAAATATGGGAGGTCGGGTGAAAAGTGGAATGTGAAAAGGTATGTCGCAGGCTGCTTTTCACCACTGTTCAGAGTGCAACTACTCCTGTCAGCATCACGCTTTCTTCCCAAGTAATAAGCTACCGTGTCTAGATAGGCGCTATGATAGCACCAGAACTCCCTTTTTGCACGTGCTGTGACGGGCATCTTTTTTCCTAATCAGTTATTTTTTCTATGATCAAATAAGTGTTTATACGAAATATCACTAAAACACTGAACTTGGAGTGCAGTAGCCCATCTGATCAAAGATATCTCATTGGCCAATCTTGCCGTTGTCGAAAATAGTAGTCATTTAATGAAAATTCCGCCCATCAATTCAAAAAAATCCCCATTTAGAACGCGCAGCCTCCTCATTTACTTTGCTCTCGATTTACCTAATTTATTTTGCAAATAATACATGGGTCTTGTGAAATGAAACCATTTACAACAAGGGATGGCCACTACTATCAGTTGCGCTGCGCAATATTAAGCAGATAGCATCCTCCATTTGCAAAATATTGTTCTTGTCCTAGTTGATGATGGAGCAGATTGGGTTTGCACCTTGTTTTTCGACACCTCTATCTTTTAAGAGGAACAATTAGTGATTTCATCTATTCGACCTGGGTTCACGCTAGCATATGAGGTCTGTCCCGTCATCTCCAGTGCAAACAACTTATTCGCACTCTCTGAGCGGGCCACTGTGCATTACTTCACAATGACTCAGCCAAAACTACGACTTTTCCTTTTTCTTCTAACAAGGGAATGATCCCAAGTCGAAGTGGCCATTTGAAATGGGACCTATACTGCTAGGCGTATTTTTTGATGCACATTTCAAATCTGCATTCAAAATCTGCCAAACGATTCTCTGAACGAAGTTATGGAGGGTGG
>UZAF01016254.1:4708-27016 GCA_900617895.1 Haemonchus placei | reverse complement strand
ATCAAACCCGATCCTTGGTCCCGTGCCTGTGAAGCGTCACGCTTACCCCCACTCCAAGCCGCCACTGCTAGGCTACCGGCGACCATGGCTTTTGTGCTTTCCACTGTTGAGCGCTCTCCGGAGACCACCCTCCATAACTTCGTTCAGAGAATCGTTTGGCAGATTTTGAATGCAGATTTGAAATCAGCATAAAAAAATACGTCTAGCAGTATAGGTCCCATTTCAAATGGCCACTTCGACTTGGGATCCTTCCCTTGTAAGATACTTAATATTACGAAGCTCAGAAGCTTTTTATTAGAGCAGCCTGCAGCTTGGGCTTTACATTTCTCGCATTACATGAAGGTAAAGGGCCTTTTCGTGCGATGTCCTGTCGCACACGGCAAAGTCAAATATAAACAGCTTCGAGGATACGCACCCGTTCTGTCTATTATAGAGCAGCTTTTCCTTGTCCGAAAAGATTTTCACCCGAGCTTTGGTAAACGAGTATTACGCCGTATACACCCGGCTTTCAACTCTTCTGCTCCTATTAACGCTATCCGCATTGCTGCACAGCAATTTTGAAGTGGCTGTCATAAAAATCAGTCTAGATTTCGCTTAGGGTGGTAGTTTCGGTTAAAAGGCTTTCCCTCATTAGCGCTACCTGTTGGTATGAGCTCTAACTCACTTTACTTCACCAGGTCACCTGGTCTCATAACTAGAGTAAAGGAGCAGGAGATTTCGGTGAGCTTTAGCAGCACGCGACGGTAGATGGACGTCTCAGAACTTTTCGATCTCACCATATTAATCTCACTCAGGGCAGAATACCTACTCTTTTAATATTCACAATGACCTTTGAAAGCTCATTGCACCTGTTTTGAATTCGCGCGGTAGATTAGATCAATCTGCCAATCGTAAGCATTCTATGGCTTCTAATGAGAGTCGCTGTCTAAAATTTATCAAAAAAGATTCCCTTGTATGGTGATAACAGCAAGAGATTGCGGCCTAAATATCATCGCTGTTTTTCAAGAAGCACGTGCGAAAATTGTGACATGCTACTTTATTCTTCAAGTTATCATGTGTAGAGAATTTCAGATCTCACGTCGCATGAATCGTACAGTTGCTGTGGCGCCACAACCTCTCATAGTCTTCAATGATGGTACGTCCACATTCTGTTCCACTTTTGCAGTTGGTCAATTTCTGCGAGGGTGGTCTAGTTGGTAGCAGAATCACCCCGCTAATTGGAAATTTCCTGAAAATCAGTCGGTCACGGCATTCCGTTGTGCGGGCCAAATACACATTCAAACGTCACCAAAATTTAGATTCCAAGCCAGTTCGCTAGCGCGCCTCAAGACAGACGTTCATCGTCTCCTAGGCTTTTACATTTTCCCGCAATCTTGAATACAGTCGGGTTGAGCGAAATGTTCATTCGGAAAATAGTGGACACCACATTAAGACGTAAATTCATAGGGACTCTCATTCCAGATGTGCACTCCGATATTGACGATATAGAGAGTGGAGGGTCGGACGAAAGCGCTGCCAGTAGCGATGAAGAGGAGGAGGATTGGTGGGATGAAGGGGGACTCGAAGCAGGTGATGAAGACGAAAATGAAGATGACGATGGTTTGTTCTTTAGAATAGTCTTCTCGTATTCATTTGTGAATTAGTGTTCATTATCATAGATTCTGGCGATGATTCTGACATTAACATGCAGACGAAGAAAATTAATGGTGATAGTGACGAAGGTGGAACGGATGATGATGATGAGTCCGAGGTGAAACTTTTGACAATTTGAGAGGCGTCCATAAGTGTTAGTCACGATTGTTATTTTATAGGATGATGGCGATGAGGGTGGCGAAAATGACGACGACGAGGAAGACGAAATGGATATAGGATGATCTCTTAACAGTATGCTAAGAAACACCCTTCTAGCAGTGAGTTTGTTAAACGATTTTCGCTAGTAATTTGTCCACTGTGTCAACATTAGGCACTTTGGTCCTGTTGTAATAAGTTGTGAAGGTTGCCAAAGCGTCCGTCTTCGGCATTTGTTGTTGTGTTTATTTTTGCTGCCTTCCTCCTTGTTGTCTTCTATTGTTACGCTTTGTCGGAGTTCAAAATTATGAACGGTTGTTCTCCTTCAGACATAGTGAATGTTGTTGCTGTTTTGCCTAAATTGGTAACAGCACTGATATAGTCTAAGAGATGTAATAATTTGCTCTACAGTTACTGTTATTCATTTCAGTTTTCCATAGTTTTCTCCTGAAATGTTTATGCCTTTCTTCCCAATTGAGGACAAGAGTTGTTTATTTGAGAATCCTCCAGTTGAACTGATACTTTCGTCGCATTGGAATTGTCAATGTCGGAATTGTCTTGCGCAAATTTGCGTCATTATAGTTTCGCCATTCGTGATTTTCATTCAGGATTTGGTGATGTGGTACAGTGTTGGTCTTTCTGGTTTTTGAGAATCATTGTCTTATATCACATTTCTATATAGGTGTTGTGTCACTTGCCTTAGTGTGTTACGTTGTTATCGTTGTTGAACTTTGCAGACATACATTCTTTAGTCGTTTATAAATGGTTTTCCAACACGGTTTCTGATAATGGTGTTGCAGTGTGGCGCTGTAACGTCTTGTTTATGAGTTTCAGGAATTCGAAGTCGAACCGGGTTCTATGAAGTGGCGGTGATTAAGTACGAGTTCGACCTTCGATTAACGTTCCGCTGTGGGTCTATGTATGTATGTATGTGTGCGTGTGTGTATGTGAGTGGGTTGCTGCATGTGGAGTTTGCAGTTCAGTTACAATAAGAGATTCACGATGTTGCTGAGTTTTTGGAGGCTTACGGGTCCGGTGTGCCTGAAACGTCGCAGCGGTCCATCGGCGGCCGAACGAAAACAGGCTTCGGGCGAATTGCGATCGCTGGAAGCGCCGCGCCGGTCTAATTTTAGTGTGCCCTAGAATCGCATCGATTGACTGGCGACCCGTAACTACGAATTCTAGTATTGCATTCTGTTTTTAGGTTACTCACACTGCTTCTCTTTCTTCTTCTGGTTCACTTCTGCATAACTCAATAGTCTTTGTGACCGGGGTTGGCAGCAGCCAGCATACCTTTCGGGTGTGAAAACCAGACTAGAGTAGTCTGGTAGCGGCCGGTTTTTCGAATTCGTTCTCTTACAATCAGCCCAACGTGAAATTTCTGCGTTTGCTTGTGGTGTGCGCTGTGTGTGTACGCGGAGAACGCGGAATTCGATATATCGAACATCATCATCGTCACCAGCCGATTTGGTACTCCTCGGTCGTCGTCGGCGAACCTGCTATTCAGATGACCTATTTTGCGCTTCGAATTTATTTTTCATCAATCTGATAACGCGCATTTATCATTCGCAAGCTTTGCGCTGATTGCTTTGCTGCACATTCGAACAACTTCTATTCGGCAGTCATTACCATTCGGCTGTGACTTTTGGCCGTTCATCAAGCTCACGTCCAGATATGTTCAATCGAACCGGACTTGCTCCAGCTCCGAATGTACCGAATCCACGAAACGCCGGTCGAAAGAAGAGCAATCCGGTATGTTTTGCTTCAGTGTTCAGCTTTTGTCTTTTTTAAACGACAGTATTCTCTTTCAAAGAAGCTCGAGAGCTTAAAATCTATGTGTAGAAATAGTCTATTCATAGATATTCAAGTTCTCGAGGTGAAACTCTCAGACTTTACTTCATGATGTTCTTCTGTTGTCTGCTGGTGTGAAGTTGCATACACCAAAAGACTTCATACGATTGGTTAGGGTCTAACTGTGTGATAACTGGTTCTATTATGCGCCATTTAGTATTCCATCAAAATTCTGGTCTGCCTATTATTGGGTTGTTGCGATTTTTGTTGTCTAAACTCGTTTAGTGGTTGATTTCAGCTTCAGCTATTTATTTTCAAGTGCTATCACTTTCTGTCAACAATTTATCAAGTCCATTCTTCTTCTGTTTTCGTTCGGTCCCAGTCAGACCACTTCCTACGCCCATGGGAGATGTTTTTGCATAGCATCATTTCTAGCAAGCTGAAGCGCGATCGTTACTGGCGATAAATGTCTTACGGGATACATATTTCAGTTGCCAATTCCTATTCTATCGTATCGTATACCGTGTCCCCAATGCCGCCCTCGCCCAGAACGGGATTTGGTCGCGAGGTGAATTTGGTGGTGGTGGGGGTGTAGACGCTCTTTTCCAGTGCTTCCTTCTCTCATACCACCGCATAAAAGCGTTCGCATCGCTGCCTTGTTAAGTAGACTGGAATTGAATTGGAGTCGTCTCACTTGCGCTGAATTCGGCTCAAACAGCGCGGGGATTAATTCGTCTACAGTGTACGAAATCTAGTCTCGTCACCAGACGGCAAACAGTTTTCGATAGTAATTAAATGAAAGTTGCTACTAGTTTGAAACTCCATTCTTCCGAAATATTTCAGAAAAACTGACCGGATGGCTTGAGAGTGGTTTTTTTCTCAAATGACCCGTAACCGAAATCAGGGATCGGCTGAAGAGTTTGCTGGGCGTTGCTCAGTTCCTTAGAATTATGCCGCAAAGACAATTTCTATAGCGAATCGTGAAAGCATCATTCGTGTTACTAACGTTAACAACGTCAACTTCACCGTTAGCTGACATTCAAGCCAGTCCTTTTATTTTTCCATACATTTCCGGTTCTTAATAGCTACTCACGAGAAACGAAATACAGCTGGTCTGGATGGCATTTGATTTCCCGTCTCGTGGAGGGTAGAGGATTCCTTTTAGTATAACTTGAATAACTTGAACTGCAGAAAAGAATAACGGATCTTAATAATGGTATAATAGGTAGGAAGGACCGTTTAAAGTCGAGAAAGTATGGGTATTAATCCGCAAAAGTGAGGGAAGAGAGAGTATCTACTCGAGAATCCCTTGACGGAGTTCCTGCTGGGGGCGAATATTACAGGGGAATATTCGCCACTCTTCCCAGGGGAACTGTTGAAACGCTCAAAAAGATTCACGTGTGAATTGTGAACGGTCAATGGGCAAGATAGTTTACAACGTCCCATCCGACGCCGCTCATGAAAGTGAGGTTTTTTGAGTTCGCGGGTGAATTTAGAGCCTAAGTCTCCTTAATCAGTTACGCTAAAGGATTTCAATCGGTCGTCTGATCGCTCCTGAGAACGCATTCGGGATGAGATGACAAAGCTTTTTACTTCGGCGGCATTAGTAATCTAGCCAGTTTGGGTGAGAGGCTGAAGGGTGAAGCTGAAATTTGTTAGGCTTAGACAGTTATTTGTGGTCGAACGGCTACGTTTACGATTGCTAGTAAATGTAGAATGGGTTGTACAATCACTGAATTCCCCTTTCCTTGTTCTCCCACGGCACTGGTTCTGTCGGACCTCCCGAGTTTCTTTAGGGTTCTTCCCAAGTTCACTTCCCACTGAACTCAACCATGGGTATTCAGGTGTGTTCGTAGTGCGCCGCCTGCGACACACCTCTCGTAAACCTGTCGCTTTTTCACGCAACGGGTGCGCTCCTGGCGTTATTAATCGTTGAATTTTTCACGATATTCCTAGAACGTGTTTCGAATTTGAGGAGAGAAAATTCGCAAAAAAAGTCTACAGTCAATGTCTGGACGCGACGAAAGGGAACCTTGTTTCTCCGTTTGCCCTTGTTCCACCGTATACCGCGTATTAATGTGGAAAGAAATGGGTGTCTCGCATTACTTTATTTCTACACCGTAGAATTGTTGTTCTATGATCAGCACTAGAATAAGGGAGTGGCGACAAGGAATTGATTGGGAACCGGAATTTTAGATTCTTCCTGACACATTAATCGTCTGAGATGGAGCCTTCGGAGAATTTCGACTTATCGGGCATATATTACCGTGAGGGTTAGATGTCAAAGTGGTCAATGTGGATGGTTAAGTCTGGAAAGTGTCAACCAAAATCAATCTATCGAACAGAAATTATGTTTTGTGGCCTCCATCGGAGTTCATTCTTTCTAGAGCGACATTGTGATCAGAACCTATTCACAGGAATGCTGAATTGATAAGAAGTATAATTCCTGTCTGACTGAATACTTCTCGATTGTTTTTCCGAGTAGAAGTGGAGTGGATCGATGATTAGTGCGATATTTCACCAATGCATATATAAGTTTATACCTGGTGCTGCTACATCTTAGTGATTTCATCAGTAAGCATGGAACTGGGTTCCTCTCTCTGATCATCACGATTGGGGTTCACTTGGCGTTCAACTTTCGCTCATATAGAGTAAATGTATTTGGCCTTAACAACTATTCCGATGTAGCTGTGTATACAGTGGCGTCTTCCTTACCCCATTGACCGAAAAGCGTTGGCCATCACTAGACCCAATATATCTCGTTGTTGACTTATCTCATTGCCTTCTTCCTTTTAAATTAAGTCCTGCAGACTGAGCGGGGGCCGTTAGTTTCATCTGACCCGGAGAGTTCCCCAGAAGTTGTATAAGAAGGAACTGACTGACCCTAGCCACTGAAGCTAATAAGAATATGTATAATATTTGACAGAAGCTCAAGCCCGCTAGTGGGTCCTCCTTTTTTCGGGACAAAGGCTTATAAAGGGAGTAGGGATACATGGGGAACTGATCCCTGCCCCTGGATGCTCATCGTGTAAACGGTTTTTCATGATACGCGTTCTTACAGTATTCAAACTTTTTACTACAGTATTAGTCGGCAAACTTGGGGCTCATTAATACCTACATCTGTGACTGAACACCACTCTGATTGGGTAAATTCGATCATGTCGTTAGATTCAACTTTTTGATCTTTTAAAATAGAAATCTCGCATGAACCATATTTCGAAGAAAAGTCCTCCAAAAGATATCGATAAGCCAGGGGAGACGATTTATGGCCTTATCGCGGTGAAAGGCTGTTTAGGAACGGCGCACGAGACACCTCCGGTGGCTCCTCCTTGCTGTGGATTTATGTATCAGCGTGACACTGAAGGCTTGCGAACCAGCCTATTGAGATGATAAGGTCAGAAATGTAGCTGCGAAAGGAACGATATGAGTAACAAGAAGGAATGGATGAATTCTTTCCTGTATCAGCGCATAGATAGTCATTCAAACACTCAATTCTGTGCATTCTTCTCGTACCTTACCCAATAACTGTACCCAGGTACGAAGGCTTCGCTTTTAGGATTTCAGGGCATTCTAGACTAACTTCTCTGTTATATCTTTTAGCATCTATGCTTAATTTCCCATACCCCTTATTTTCGTCATTGTAGGTCAAACAGTGTTTCTTTAGTTTGCTGCTTAAACAGTCCATTGACTCAGATTTGGTTGAGTGCACAATTGATGGGTTCGTAATCTAGTAAATACTAGAAATCCAGCTTTTACTGCCTTCGATTCCGTGGCAGCTGACGTGGCACCAACCAATGGGTGGCTTCCTTTGCCTTCGCTCGGGGAAAAGTTGGAACCGGAGCTTCTTATTCATACTCACAGTGGGAACTGTACTCTATGAACTGACAGGACTTACTGGGGATAAGATGGGAATGTGTTTTACCAAGGCTAATTACGGACAGGAACAGTGTGCTGAACGCGCCCTTAGATTTGTACGGGTCCGATTTGTTCTACCGAACTTTCCATCCCTTCGGATGATGATAGGCTTGCTGCTGGGAGGATGAATACATAGTGGTGAGCACTACATAACCATCAGTGATCTCCGGCCAAGTACGCCATTGTAGTCATTTTGCTAACTGAGGAAAATCTGGATAAAAGTACCTAGAACCGTGGTGTAGTAGCAAGGGAAGAGTGGCTGGACGGCACAAGGAAATGCCGTTGTGTTGTAATTTGGGTTTAGTCACTTACCTTAATGTGTCTTTTCATCCTCTCGAGATAGGCTTTTCAAACCATCAAGATGTGACAGAAAGGATGAGCGACCCCACTTGGGAGCGGTTGGTCTGCGGGCGGCCCATAGTCATGAAAAATTTTCATTGTGAAAATGTTAGACAAATGGCATCGAGAATTAATCTGGAGGAAAATGAATATCAGT
Organism: Haemonchus placei; assembly: GCA_900617895.1. Classification (NCBI taxonomy): domain Eukaryota; kingdom Metazoa; phylum Nematoda; class Chromadorea; order Rhabditida; family Trichostrongylidae; genus Haemonchus; species Haemonchus placei. Next base: position 19,026 of record UZAF01016254.1, on the reverse strand, counting down.
CCTACTCTATCCAGTTTTCAAAGTGCAAATGGCGATTTTTCAAATTGAAAATAGCTGGAACCTTTCGTGAATATGGTAGAAATACTGGTTCTATTTCGTCTGGAATAAGAATTCTAATCCTTTTTGGCAGAAGAGGGCTTGTTTACGGAGTGAAGGGAATGCCAAATCACACGAAAGTTTAAACGAATTTCTCTCTTTCTCTCTCTCTTGTTAGCAGCGTAACAGTGCCTTAGTCTGTCTAGTGCTGTCGCTTTGCTACATGCTCGCAAAAAACCTAATTCAGGGAAGATTCGCAATCGACAATCCAGTCGCCCTGAATCCAGTCCTTGTCAAGGTTTCGGCTGCCCGATTAGCGCCGAATCCTGCTTTTGGGAAAATTGGTGTCGTTTTACGCCAAGCAGCCGGCTTCTTCCTACTACTTGTAGTAGACCTTAGCGAGTGAAGGGTGAAATGGGGAAATTGCAAGGACAGCTTCCATAGTTACTATGAAAAACGTCCAAAGGAATCTATAAAGATTCGCGTTTCCAATGTATAGTTCATATTTTTCATTTTCTCAGTGAACGAGATATAGTCGGTTTCTAATCCATGGAAATAGACTTATTGATAGTAACGCATGCCCTTGAATTATCACTTTGAATTATCTATGTAGCAAAACATACGAAACCAAACTGTCTGAAACTCCATTGAGGACTACCAATATTCAAGTTCTCCATATAGTAGGCATAGTTGAAGCCTCTGGTGGAGATGTAGAGCCCGTAGGTTACCAGATGTGGTTTTAATCGTTCCATCGAGCGAATCTTCGCGCCAGATTATTTTTATAGGTTTGGAAAGATAAAGACCTTAGCGTTAAGAAGATAAAGCCCTAGACGTTTTCTAGATGCACCCCGCATATGACTTTCATTCAGGATAGAAATGTCGCTAATAAGTTTAATATGTTTGTGGCCTATACAATGACTATGGCAAGACCGTGAAGGTCAGTTCTCTTCACATAAGGCTCGTTTGGCCTGAGCGAGTGTCAGGGGATTCGGTCCCTGATCAAGATGTGTAGTAGTGCACCCCTAGCCACTGCACCAACTTTTTTTCTTGTGTAGGAGATTGGGTAGGACATAGTGGAGTGGGAGAAAGCGCGTGGTTTTTTTAACATGCGCTTTAGAAGCTATCGTAAGAATATGATAAAATGATTTGTTTCTTCACTACAATTGTGCTTACTGTACGTTTTGCTGGGTTTGAAGAGCGAAAAGTCAATTACTGAAAAACAGATTACAGGGAAAAGTGTACAATGCTATCAAAATTTGAGAAGTAGAGGCGATTCAGAATGCCACGATCTCGCCTTTACTCTGAATTGAGAGTCCCCCCCCCCCCCCCCCTCCCCCACTTCTCTCCGCGAATAGTCTGTATGAGTGTTTGGGATAAAAAAAGTTGGACTGAATGAGTAAGTCAAGCAAAGCGCTACAGCTAATTATTAGGAGAACTGAATAGGACCATTTCAAACCCAAGAATCTTACACAATCAAACCTGCATCTACTTTGATTTGATGGGCAATTCGTAGTTGTTGTTCTTCTCAATCAAAGGTAGTCTGTATGAGCAGGTATTGCAGTTTCAAGCTACGCTTCTGAGTTAGAAGGGATATTTTTCCAAGGAGAGTCCAGGACTTTTGAGATCACCTGGCGAAAAAAAAAAATAGGGCTGCAAATGAATTGGTTAATTTTTATCGAAGCGTGATCTGTGATATTATTGAACAGTCTTTGTTCAGAGTAATCGAAAATAAATAAGTCGTACTTCAGCGCCACACTACAGTAAAATCCCTCACCTCTAATCAAGTCGGCCACAAATTTCCTTCAGAAAACTGGCTGTAATCCGGCATCGTTTATAAAGACCGTTTCTACTACCATACTCAGACGCAATACCTCTCCCATTTGGATGTATGCCTCAAAATGGTGCTATTCCAGTATGAGCTTTCAATGCTTTTGTAAGCATCATCTTGTAGAGCTTGATGCCGGAAACAGTAGTTACCTAAATTCAAGAAATAAATTGGAAATTCGAGAAACAATTCGAGAACTCGATAAGAAAATCGCTTTAATATAAGTTTTCCTGAAGGAAGTAATGTGATCCTCTAAGCATTTTCTTGTGAACCCTTCGGTCTCTCCCCCTCCTCCTCTCCCCTCCCTTTCCACTGATGAATGTCTGGCGTCTTTCCTGAATAATGGAAGATAATTCTGAAGGTAACTGGTAATTTTACAATGTCTAGAAAGTATGGCTCGTTACCCAGCGAGATATGCATTTCCTTGAAAAGGTTCGACATGCTTTTCGATATGCCCCTAGATGTTGCCATTTTGTATCAAACAAGCGGCAAAAACAAACAAAAACATAGGGCTTCGGTACATATGAAAGTGAAAAGGTTTTACCTTTTGAAAGTGGACCTTTATTCATTTGTTCGTCGACCGTAGCTTGTAGACTAGACCTCATGTACCTGTATTTCCTCAATGATTGCTTTTTGATTGATTGTTTCTTAATTGGCAACTGTTTGATGCATCAGTAGCAAGTCGCTTACCGGACACTTTCTTTATGAGGAGTGATGCCTGTCGTCTACATTCAATCAATCACCAGCAAGAGTGGGGCTTCTTTAATTATTAATATGCCGTCATTTTCAAGACGGATGGTTACACTTTGCAGTCCAATAATGTGGAACCACAGTATTGATCAGCGACTTCTGAATAAGAACCTCATGATTTTTAAAGATATTGGGTTGCCTGATAAATCGTAATGCTTTTATTTGATCCCTATTCTAGCAGATTGCTATAGGAAACTTCTTTTGCTCTTTCTTCGGGGTGCTTTGTTAGGGCCAAACCATTATATCTGGCACCTTCTCGATAAAACCGAAATCTCGCGCTGCAGGCGCACTCTTCCTCAATCTCAGTTGATTATTTTCAGAAAACGCTCGTTCTACAGATCTGATGGCTCCCACTATAACTGGGTTTTAAAAACGAAGTTGATAGTCGAACAATGTTTTTTGATCGAGCCGGGCCGAAATTTAGAAGAGATACGCTTCACATGCCTATGTCCTTGGGCGTCCAACCGATATTTATGTTAAAAAAAATCCGTTCTCTCTAGATCTGTCTGCATTCATGCATCTACTGTCTTTCATTTCTTTGAGGTAAACAAATGCAGCTCTCGGTAGATTTGAACGTTTTTAGAAAAGAACACGTCAGTCAATCCGTTTTCCTAATGACACTAAATTTAGGGAGTGATGTACCATGAGGAATCTGGCTCCAAGGGTGTGGTAACTTTTCCCCGAAGATCGCGTCGCCGCGTCCGTCCATGCGCAGTCGCGCGCTATGAATGGGAATGTTTGAATCCCCGATGGAAGGATACTGTAGTCGCCGAACCACTGCCGCTAGCCGTAGGAATCTGGGGGGGGGGGAGTATACCACCCCTGACTTTAAGTTCGTTGTCTTTTATTTAAGGAATCTTTCACTCAACAAAAAAAGAGTAGGAATTCGATGTGTACCCCTTCTACATTTCAGCCCGGCTCAATTGGAAAATACTTCATTACCCACTAGTAATGGAAACAGATCTGTATTAAGTCTAATTTTCGAACGAGTTAACTAGAAGATTGAAGGGGTGTGCGTTCTGGCACATACCTTTCAAGAATTTCGGCTTCAGAGACAAACATACTGATTCACTCCCAACCAAGCACCTCAATAGGTTAGCAAAAGATGCTTCCTACTGATATAGAGCAACCCGCTTGAGTAAGGATCAAATAAAAAAATTACCAAAATTCACCGGACTGGCTAATATCGGTAAAGCTAATAACGGGTTCTCATTCAAAATCCGTCGCTGATCAATAGTACAGTTCCACGTTGCTCGATTGCAAACTGTAACCATCCGTTTTGGAAATGCCGGCAGATGAATAATTAAGGAAACTCCACTTTTGCATGATGATTGATCAAATTCAAACGACAGACTCACTTTCATAAAGAAAGTGTCCGGTAAGTGAACAGCTACTGAAGCATCAAAGATTCACCAATTAAGAAGCAATCTTGAAAGCTACAACTTCTTGTTTCACCTCAAAAAAAGTAATGGTGGCTTTCTCAAGCAGTTCTAAGACCGGAACATACAAGGCAAAGACAATTGAAGAAAATTATGAGCCATGATGTCGAAAAAAATCGCCCATTAAGTGGCGATAGGTAATCCTCTATCCGTCCTCTTCTTGTTTTAAGTCACCCCTGTGAATTTCGTGTCAAAGACGAAGTCAAAGAACAGGAGTTTCGCTTCAAACACATTGCACATTGCTTGGTTCGCATCATCTTCTAAAACTATAGAGCGGAGAGAGTAAATAAGCTCTGTGACGCGTCTCCTCTTTTTGAGGAGCCACCAACTTTATTCTCTGTTACCAGCAGTCCGAAATTTGTCCGAAGCTAAGAAATGTCAGGGTCAAAGGAAAAAGTGTATCTGCTGAATTGCTTCGATATATAAGAGCCGCCTCGAGCGTATTCAGAAACTCAAAGCATGTACCGCCTACTGCTGTAATACTAGCAAAATGTCTTCAATTTTGAAATTTCTGAAAAGTGAGTGCGAATTTCACGAAAAAAGGCCTTTCAGACGGTTTTCTTGCTTTGACCAAGATTGATGACTGTGCGTTCAGGTATGGGAGTTCTTCACGGACCTCCGAGGTCACGGTCTCGCCGGTGTTCGATGTCGATTCTGTCACTGGGTTACGAACGATCGGAGTCCAACTACTATGAAATTCCATCTGAAAAGGAAACATGACACAGGTGTCACTTTGCATCAGGCTTGCTCTGAAGCATTTAGTTTTGGACGGAATAGATAATCTGTCTTTTCTAGGACCAGGTGGTCTGTGGGCGATCTGTGAAGAAAAGATCAACTCTCAAGCGCCTGCAAACTATGCACCGCGCTCGAAAAAGGTAACCTATTTTTTAATCACAGCAAGGACTGTGCCTCACAAAGTTTCTGTACTGTTTTTTTTTGTAGTCATGCCTCTCAAAGTTTCTGTACTGTTTTTTTTGTAGTCAGAAGATGCGTTACTGAAAGCGTTGACGAACCAAAGGCAACAAATGCAAACGTTTAATCCCTTTGGATCAGATGATGTCAAAATGGGAAGTGAGTGTTTCTGCTCCGGTGACGGGTCCTTTTTTTTAGTAGCTCTTTTCGCAAGCTGAATCTGATTTATTAGGAATTTTTTTTCGGAGTTGGATTGCACGTGCACGATAAGTTATTCTTCTAAGGTACGTGCTTGCAAGGGATTCTCAATGAGCATTATGAACCTGAAATTAATTAAATAATGGATTCGGCCAGTATAGATGTAGTGAGATGCTCAAGTGAGGAGTAATATTTTTCTTCCACTTCTAATCTGTGGCCTAACCACGCATAGCGTATAGGCAAATGCTCTCTTCATCACTTACCTCATTCCCGGCGCTTTTAGTCATACACTGAAGTTCAATTAATCCCCTGTTCTTAAAGTTCCGCATCTTCTCTCGACATGTCTTAGCTGTGCTTGACGTTCCTCTCTTTCTTCGAACATTTTCGATCTGGCGAATGTAACAGTGCTGTTCAATGGAGTCATCAACTTTCACCCTCATCCGTTCTCTTTTTTCTATCTTCAGTTAGGCTCGGACTTCTCGAATTCTCGAAACTCGAGTTTAACAAGGCTGGGTTAAGTATTGGCCTTATTCAGTGCTGGTATTTTATGTCACCAACATATTTATGATTGAGAGCACTGCAAGGATAAGAAAGTTACTGCGCTTTCTGCTTCGCTGTTATTCAAGACGATTCATTATCATGTCAATGCGGTCATTGAGTAGAGTTCAATTTTCGTTCCAATAAGCTCACAGTGGCGCTGACTCCTCTTTACACTTTATTCCGTGAACATGTGCGTTTAGTCTCTTCCCAGGACGACTTTCTCACATCGCTGATCCAACAAGCTACAAGTTTGTCCGCTTCACCTGCAGAGGTAAGAGGCGCTTGAACCCGTTATTGTGAATTGTCTCCTTACTGCTCCCTATCGTTCGGCATCAGTTTCAGGATACTTTCTGTACGCAAGAGAATGAAGGTCTTTCCCTGTCTGAGTCACTATTTCTGTCAAAGCTCAACGAGGGCCTCGTAAGTAATGTTTCCAAGATTCTGTGAAGCGTGATCGCGTAGCTATTGTTGTCAGATTTAGCATCAAAAAGAAGAAGATGGATCATCGTCTTCAGCCAGCGGTCTCATCTCCAATTCAAGTAGTGATTTCCAGTTGAGCGATGGCGCCAGTATAGCTGCTCTTCTTCAGGTTCTTCATCATTTTCCCAGCAATGGGGATTTTTGCCCGATTGTTGTTGATCGCTAATGTAAATGTTCTAGAGCTCCATTTCAGCCTTAGGATCTTCCTAGGAACTTTCTTCACCGGAATCACGCTCGCAATTATTCGTCCCTTCTTAGTACACAGTTCCAAATCAAGCTTTTAAACTGTCAAGCGTGGTTACCCGAACTCCAATTTTTCAAAAGAATTCCCTTATACTTTCCAGATTGCGACGGACTCTGATCTGACCTTCACCTTCAACTCAAGACGATGCGGCGAATATTGCTTTGAGTCGAATAGGAGAAATGTTGGTTTATATTTTAGTAGATGATACCCAATCATGAGTTTCACCGGGGTGCGTCATTGTTTGAATTTCAATGCCCTTGCTAGCAATAGAGTGACGTTTTACGACTCGTACTGGACATAAAGGGAAATGTCAGACCTCTACAAGAATTGGAAGTTTGAGGCAACTGGGCAAGATCGTAAACTAATGGACATCAATCTCGTCAACTGTTGGACACGTGTAATCTATCGTCCTGTTGCTCTTCAATTTCCCGAGCGGGCGCTAGTAGTAACGTCTCCAGTTGTTCCTGACACGAGCCATAAGAATCCAAAGTCTCCAGTTGTTCCTGACACGAGCCATAAGAATCCAAAGAATCGTTCTCGCTCGAGGAACGCGGCACATCAGGCCTTAAGTTTAGAGCTTCAGTGAAGAAGTCTGACCATCACGCTGGGGGTAAGCCGTCGGGGGTTGCTCGCTATTGCCACGCGGGTCTTGAGTTGGTATGTACCACAAACGTGGGTGATTGGGTAATTAAACTTTTATTGTGTATTTTACATTATATACAAAGTTCTAAAGAAGACAGAAGAACGACTGAATCCTAGGAATTCCATATATTCGGTGGATACTGGGCGGAGCAAGCTATATGTATACATTCCTCAGCACGTATCATCCACCAGATATGATTTTCTTCAACTTACAGAATTAATTAAAGTACACGAAGGCATCAATAAGAATCAACCATCGTAGGACCCATAGGATACAATCAGCCCAAATAATCTAAGATCATAGAAAGTCGTCTCAATAGGGGGCCATCCTGGTCTCGTTTGACGTGTCTTTGAATGGTCACCAATGATTGCTTGATATTCTGATTTAATATATTGGGATCCGGCGCCGAACAGTTCCTCAGCGGCGACATGGCAGCGAATTTCGGAAGGGAGGACTGAAGGAACGACATACCTAACATGGTAGGTAGGTGGACAGATGTGACTGTAAAAGAGATCCGAGCAAAAGTCATAGACGACTTTCTTCATTGTCCTTGCAGATGCAGGAACTATTCTCTTTGGAAGACGAACGGAAGTCATCTCTGTTTTGCAAATCGGCGAAGCTCTGGCGAGCTTGGCCGACTAAAAAACAACGAATGCTTTTCCCCACCTCGGCGACTTGGGTCATAACTGCTGCTCTTCTCTCTTTCGGATCTTCCTTTACCTCTTCTATGCATAGCTTCGCACGTTTGTAGATAACTTCGTGCAATCTAATGCTGGCGTATCATAGAGGGTTGCGAAGAAAGACGTTTTTTGGTTACTTGTTTACTCTGCTTTTCTAGCACCATCGTGAAGATGCTCGAGCAGTAGTTGTATTCTTCATCGATGTTGCCGAAAGGCGGAATCTTACCAGAAACTCGCATAGGATTCGATGGGTACCAGTTGATGACTATCCTGGGGCTGCGTTTCCTGAATTTCGCAACTTTCTCTACTCGCACCAAAAAACAGAACCTGGCGCAAAGGAGACCGTGCTCCGATCTCTGTAGAACTCCGAAACGTCACTCATTCAAAACTTTCGATGTCACTTTCGACTTTCTACCACGTGGCCCCCATCTTACTGCAAATGAGAAGGCTTCTGGCTTGACATGATAAACTCGGACAGCTTTTCACCCTGCTCATTCCAATCTGTTCCATTAGTCCCGAAGTGGAGCTCTTCAGCCGCTCTTCTGGATCCATTCTTGGCACTGAAATCACCTACGATGACCTCGAAGACAGTGTAGTCCTCCCTGAAGTTTTCCAGGTCTATATGGAACGCTCAACCCCTCTTCGTAGCTTGTTGTTGGTGCGAAAGCGCTTAGATTGTTAGAGCTGCGATTGAGCCACATCTTATTAAACACAATCGTTTGATTCTGGTTGTCAAGCTTCACGTAAGTCAATGTTCATGGCCAGCTGCTTGTTGACGAGCACACCTACATCCCGTTAACACCCTCTTCTGTCTGTTTCAAGGAGCAGTTCTTCTCTAGTCGGCGTGGTGCCTCATAACGTCGTACTTGGTCTTCTTGGGTGCTTGATCAGATCTTCGATACACGCTTCCGATGCAGGCGCTCTTGCATTAGAAATACGGTCACCACTCAGTAATGTTCTCCTGGCCAGCCTTCTGACCCTCCGATTTTAGCAGCATCTCCTAAGCAATCCTACTATACTCCGGGCCTTCTCAAATTTGGAAGAGTGAAGACACTTGCTCGTGATCATAAGCACATGATTCATCTTCCATTCCATCAAATAGACACGGAACTCTTTCCTTGAAGGTTTTCCTCCCCTGAAGGATCACTAGCTAGCTAGTGACGAAGCTACGTGATGTTGTCACGAGTGGCGGGTATAGGAGTAATTTGTGGATCAAAAGTCACCAGTAATTGCTCTGGGGTGCAGTTGGATTCAAGGGATGAACTCGTTGTTCCTGCAGTGCTATGTCGACATACCCTCTGTATCGCGCAAGTTCATCTATGCATGCATACGTGGAAAGTCTGCGGTTGCGGGTCGGCACCCTGCATATCGGCTCAGATAAAATCCGCACTGGAGTGACTGGAAAGCATCTCGGAGGCGGTTGGGGGTCGCTACTAAAAATAAAGATCATAGCCTTTGTGGATAGCTTGGCTAACACCCGTATTCTACCCAGCGTCCATGTCGGAGCCTGACAAGCTACTTGTCGGTATCCATATGGAAGCAATAACACGAATGAACCCGATTTCTTTTGAACTTGAGGGAGCCGGAGCCCCAATACGGCAGCGTTGGGGAGAACCGCTTAGGAACGATAGCTAAAATCTCAAAGTCGAAACAGGCTGGCTAAAGGGAGAAGGGTTAGGGTGGCAATCTGTATTTTGATCGCACAAACGCTAACGCTGGAAGCTTGTACCGAAGATCTGATGATGCGAGTCAGGAAGTCGAATGCGGCGTCATCGGTCTGCTCGAGAAGAGAAGGCATCGAGCGATGCTCGCCATTTTCAAGACTGGAGAAGAACTGCTTCTTATTGTTAGAGCATGCGACAGTAGGCGTCTGCGGCTCAGGTGTCCTTGTCAATACGCACTTGGTACGTAAGCTCGACGACCCGAATAGGACGTTGTGGTTGAGAAGATGTGGCTTTACAGAAAAAACTATACTTTTTTAAAGGTTATCGTCAGTATTTCGACGCCAAGATTGGCTCTAGAAGAATGGCTGAAGAACTGCAGTCGTTCCTATGGGGCCAATCTTTGAGTTGCAATCGGACTCACGGAATGGATGTAATGAACAGGATGAGAGGCTGTTTGAGTTTATCATGTCGACCCACACCATCTATGGTTAATCGCAATTACAGAAACCTCTCATCTGCGATGGACTTAAGCCTCAACTGGTAGACAGATCCATAATGAAATAGATCACATAATCCTCAATCGAAAGTTTTGCCTGACGGATGTTGTTGTTGCTCCGAACTTCTACACGGGATCGAACAATCGTTCCCTCCCCGCCGGGTCTGTTTTTCAGTGTGTGGATATGAAGCTGATAAGTCTAGGGAATGCAACCACAAAACTTTAACCAGCTGCCACCACTTCGCTTCCCTTGCGAGTTTGAGGAAACACCCAGTTATTAGCGATGTCGGCGAGGAATATGACCGGCCCATCAATCACCTTCGCAGAAGTGCTAGGAAAGCAGAGAGTCTAGAAGTAGCAAGGGACGCTTCTCTTCGCATACTCTCGCGATACGCCAGCGTGGAATCCTGCGAGCTGCAGGCAGTCTTCAACAGGCGTCCGAACTCGCGAATGCAGAGAAGCGATGGAGGAGTATATGAACGGAAGAAGAGCAGCAGTTTCGGCCGAAGCCGCGCACGCTGAAAAGGGCGTTGACGGAGCCCGCTAGAGCCTTACAGAACATTTACTGCTTATCCGAGGACAATGGAGATCTATGTCTCCTATTTGGATCTCTTCAACAGTCGCGTCTGCATGTTTACCGAGATATTAGACAAGACGTCGTCGTAGGTTGTATTAGTCTTCGAGATTTTTAATAATACTTTATCCACACTGCTTACGTTTTGGCAATATCGCCTTCGTTGGAGCTTCTAAGTCGAAACTATATTTGTGATCCGTGGGTTACCAATTTTCAAATTACAAGAAGAGGATTCTGAAGGGAAGTAAAACAGAAGCGATGAGCTGACCTGTAACCGACTGGAGCTGTTTGTCTGCACCCTGGGCCCGAAGTTCTTCACGGCGTTTTTATATGTGCTGGGACTCAGAGGTCGGGTCAGAGTTTGCTCCAGAAGACCCCCCCCCCNCCCCCCCCCAAGGTGTGAACTAATATATAAGGTCATACGAGGTCAGGTCCCTGCCGCGCATCGCCCTTGGTATTGATTAATCAGTGAGTCTGGGTATTTTCACCCGTTATTCCTACGCCGGCTACATCATATCATATATGTCATATACATCATAACAGAACCCTTCACACCTTCATTTACATGGGTGCTGTATCTTGAGGTCACCCGAAGGAGCGGACTTTCTTGACCATTTAAACCCATCCAATTGCTCTTTTATCCTGATGCAGAATGGTCTTCCCGTTTTCCCTACATATTCCTCCCCACACAGTTGGCATGTGATGAGATATACGACTCCTGAGATCACACAGTCACCTTTCTTTCCGGAAGGGCAAATCACGCAGGAGGGCGTTTGGCATCTCCGATCATAAGGACGATTTCGAACCAACTGTCTTTTGAGGTTCTAGGGAGGTATTTCGACCACTCGCACACTATCCTGGAAATCAGCTTTCCGGAGACAGGCGGGAATGGCAGCGCTCATATCATCTGTAACGAAAGGTACACAGAAGGGTGCTTTCGTTCGCCCTTCCTCTTGCGCATGTTCCATCCTAGCACGTCTTCTACACCACACAGGCTGCCCATTGCAACCATATCCATTCTCCTGCGCAATCCGATAAGCCATTTCCATGGGTTCAGTTGTAAAAACGCCTTTAGGCGAAACTGCAGAAGACGTTTTAAACGTATTCTTGACAATGGCAGTTTTCATCCATCAGTGGATGCGCTGAACTGCAATGAACAAGGATGTTCTCACTGCTAGGCTTTCGATATCACTTCGTTTTTTGGATACCATGCGAGAATTTTATCTGAACATTGGGGAAGGCGAGCCAACTCTTTGCGGATTTTTCCCTAGTGAACTTTATATGTTCAGAGAGCCTATTAAGTAGTTCAAAACAGGTGTCCATCTCAGTCTGAGTGGAACACACGATAAAACAGTCGTCGATGTACCGCAGTAAATAAGTGGTCTTCGTTCGAAGACGAGCCTTTCAACTTTCGACATGAACGCTATAGCCAGCGGGTGCCAACCTCTGTCCCATAGCTAGTCCTCTCACTTGCTTATAGTATTCACCCTACCACCTAAAGACGTCACACTTTAGGCTTTCGTCGAGCGGCAACATAACGAGCATGATAGTGAGGCCATACAAATTCAGACTAGCATGGTGCTCAGACAGGATTTCCAGGACTGCTTGCAATGCACTCCCTTGGCACGTTTGTGTATAATGAAGTCGCGTCAAACGACTCCATTACAATTCCTTTTTCTAACCTGGCTTCACGTAGCATTCTAAGGAACCCATTAGTGTTCGGTAAGTGTGCTGGGACAAATCGCAACAGTTGTATTGGGATTAGGTTGAGAAACCGAGCAATCCTATCCGTGGAGCCACCAATACAACTTATAATGGGCCTTACTTTGAACCTGCTAGGGTCCTCCACGTGTACGCTATCTTGGGGAAGATTATGAGTTTTAACAAGCAAATATAATACGGGACATATGGGTTTGTCTCACGAATTCACGAGGCAGTATCGGCATCTAAACAAAGTGTGGACAGAGATGGCGAAGTTGGCGATTTTGCCAAAAACAGTGATCAGCAGACTTAAATGTGTGTTTAGGCCAGAATAATTGAAAAGTCTTTTAACTTGCTCGGCTTCTCACTTACCTGACAAAATGCAAAGTGCCCACGTCGTGGTGAACTAGAAAACTGTGTGACTGTATATCAAGGGAGATACAGGCGATAATGGAAGTATCGCCCGAATGCCTACTGTCTGTAACCTACAAACTTTTCACGCGAGTCATCCTCAGCAGGATCGGCAGAATATTACTTGAAGGTATGCGAGCAAGCACAATTCCGGAGAGGGTTCAGTACATTCGATCAGATCCACTAGTCACAAGTCTCGTTCAAATACCGCAAGATTACAGGATGCGTCATGTCATCAATTCGTAAAAGACCTTTACACCGTCGAGGCTGAAGCGGTAGTTGAAGCCTTGGGCGATTAGGGTCATTTAATAAGGATTGCCAGGACCTCGCCACTCTGTTAGGAACTCATTATCAACGTGAAGAGAGGGATTCGGCAGAGTCTAATCATCTTGCTCGAACTTTTCACTGTCGCTCTCAAAAAGATCTTGAGAGTGGGAAGGCGTGGAAGTGAAGGTCGACGGCCACTACTTGCATCATTTCCGCTTTGCAGACGGCATTGGTCTAAACACCGAACATCGAGCCGGCGAAAGTGATGCTCGCCGAATTTGACAACGCTTGTGAAACGATCGACTCGCGAGTGAACCTGACGAAGATAATGTTCATGAGCAACGAATCGGTACCTGTCACTCCCTTTACCGAATATCTAATATCCCCGAATGCTGTAACTAGGTGTATCTGAGAAGAGTTTCCAACATCCTGAACATCCTGGCTCCGGAGCTGAGCAGAAGGAAGCGCGGTGCATTAGGAGCATTCAAGAATTTTGAGGGAGTAGTAAAGAAGACAAAGAACATTAGACATCACGCTTACGTGGTCGCACCTGCCAAGACGTGCGCATCGGATACCTGGACTCTACGAAAGCAGGGTGAGCAACCTGTCAACGTTACTCAACGTGCTTTGGAAAGGACGATGATCGGAATGTCTCTATACATACAAACACAGCAGAAAATCCGAAGTTCCGATATCCGTCACGAAGGTCAGGAACGTCGTTGCTTACACCAAGATACCCAAGACCGAGTGGTAGTGGTCCAGACACTATGCGATATTATGGTGACCGTTGAACCAGAAACGTGACTGACTGGATCCTTCGAGACTTTGAACAATTGCTAGGAAGGCCGCAAAAATGATGGTCGTCTTTTTTACGGAAGCTCTAATTGTGAAGACTGATATGCGTCGTGTCCCACGAGCGGGAACGATCCACTGGGCAACTCTAGGTCGCGACTGAGACGAGTGGAGCCTGTACTGGCACCCGCTCGATCAGTGGGAGAACAGGTGATAAAGGTCATACAGGTGATCCACCACTTGCGGATACTTTCCTCGCCATAAACTGTGTTCAAAATCCTTCTGTGAGAAACCCTCCCCTCATCTTTTAAATCCTGGATCCAAACACGTCGGTGTCACATAAGTATGCGCTCATGAACTACTCCATTGGGTACAGACAGTAAGAAGGAAAGTTTAAAAAGAAGTCAACGGCGTTTACGTGTTCAACAGTTTAAATTTTAAGCAACTTCCACGTTCGCCTCTCTTGAAACCTGGGCATCGGTACTAATATTATTCAATGCTTCTGTGCCACACAGGTTTTTTAATGGTGGAATGTTTAGAAATCCGGGAAAGAATAAAACGGAATGAAGTACGCCTTTCTGTCAGCGATAAAGGTGGAGAATTTGTGATATCACCTCAGTCTTTAGACCTGGAAATCACAGAACTTCACCTGACAGACACAACAGT
>UZAF01016253.1:87252-109257 GCA_900617895.1 Haemonchus placei | reverse complement strand
TATAACTCCATCTCCAGGCTTGTTTGTACGATCACATCTAATTGCATCGTATTTAATAACAACGGCCCCAAGAGTAGAGGATAGGATGTGGCTTGATTCCAGCCAGGTTTCTGAAAAAGCAAAAACATCATAATTACTTGACAGCAGGATTTTTTATAAAGCTAGCAATTTCAGAGACAGACCTTACATCTGCATGAAAGAATCTCAATATACGAACAACCCAGGAAACATCTAACGGTTCTCCCCGACGTTAGCCGAGGAACTAGGTACATTTCTGGGTCTGGGAAAAGAAGTGGCGATTGGTGACAATCTGTTTTGGAACATCACTCCCAAATGTAATTTTCTTGGTTCTCTTGGATTCATTAACTCTCCGTTTACCTTTTGATTTATAGAATCCACAATCGTACAATGACCCAAATCACAACTACAATACATTACAACGTGGTTAGGAATAAGGAATTTGAGTCACAAGTCTGAACTTACGCTTGTCGTCGAAGGGCCTCGAGGTTCTTGAATTTCTACCTGACACCGTCATATGCAAGTCCGCCAGGATTTCGAAGTTAACAGCCTGACGGCCGAACCGAAGAGCGATCACCGCCACCGCGCTAGCGTGAGCGGCTTACGCCTCCCGAGCACAGATTCGGCCGGGGAACTGACTCAACGCCGCCTTCCGCGCTCTTATGATCCGCCGGGGACGGGGTTTAAATGACATCATGAACAACGGTTCATGACACTCCCGCGCAAAGGAAGACAGTCTAAATGGACAGGCTTTCCTTTGTTCTGCTCTCTCCTCGCGGAACGTTGAAATTGAATAGAAGATTGATTTTCTAATGACTCATTGAAGACGACTTTTAATGACTCTAATTATGAGGATATTTGCACACATAAAACTACAGCGCAAGACAAGACGATTTGATTTGATTTGATTTGATTTATTACACAAGACATTCGTTTGAAGCCATAGCGATAAAACATTAACCAAAGCACAAAACAACTAAGGCTACAATTCATAATGGTGCATTAATAATGAAAGAGTGAAAAATAAATTAAATTGAATGTAACGGCACGCGCGTTGAAAAGGCTGAGGAAAACCACTGGCAAACTGAAAGCGAGTTGACCACATCGTGAAAATGCAATGCAAAGTGACATAAGTTGTGAACCATGATCTCATTGGAAGTGTTGAGTCGCAAGTTTTTTTAACTGAGCAATGGTTTTAGGCACATCACCCTTTTCACGATTCTATTAAATTCTAAGCCAGCACGTTTGCAGAAGAAGTTAGATCGATGTAAAGTCTTTGGTCTGGGGATATAGACCTTGAGGTTGCCTCCCCGAGAAACTTATCAATAGAAACTTTTCCGTTAAGAATTTTGCAGAGCATAAGTACTTCATTCAGCTTCCTTCTTTGCTCAAGTGACTGTAAGCCCAGCATTTTATTTCTAATAGCACTGTGAGGTATAGTCATTTAGTTATACCCATGAACTCTAATCAATAACTCCCTAGTGAAGTCATTTTGTACCTTCTCAATAGTCCTAATAAGGGTTTTCTTATGTGGACTATAAATAACAGTTCCATATTTAAGGATAGGGCGGATATAGATTTAAATGCACGAAGACACAGAATGTCCAACTCATATCAAACGAAAGACGAAGTATCACTAAGGGTTCCTTCGATTGTCGTTCCATATCGTGCCGCCATCGTAGTGATCCACGGAGTCGTTGCCATCACCCGGAAGATCCTCGCGTTTCCCATTTCGACTTTATTATTATTATGTTTATTGAGATTTGTTTTGTTTTTGTTTTTGCTTCTTTTTGAATTTTATTTGATTCAAAACACTTTCCGGCTGCTTAAAAGAGAATTATGCATCAAACGTGATTTTACTTGAATTATACAGCCGAGGAAAATGCATTTGTTGAATTTGATATATTTAAATCGAAATCGGCCACACCAAATCGAACAATCGATCGTAATCTACCAACAATAAAATTGACCTTCAGCATTGAACCAAATCTACCATTGGTTAAGCAACTTGAGAAAATTTGAAGAAATTGAAAACTTCGAATAATTTGAAATCAACTAACTGAGTAATTATTCCAGCGGAAACTTGTGTGGGCAGAAGGCACTGTTTGCTTAACCATTTCTTTTCCTCATTTCGCAACTTTACAATAGTGGCATACCTTTTCCGTAGAACATGAAGTTGCGAGATGAAAAGCTCTTTTAAGATATCTTTCACAACGAAATCTCTTGGTTGCCCGACAACTTCTATCACGTAAAGTGAAGCACTGCTCACAATCAGCTGCGAAGTGGTCTGAGCTATCGCAGAATCCACATTAATTTGATGACTGCTGTTGAGGTTGTTGACGGCTTGACCCTTATTGTAGAGGTGGTTCTCGACTCGGAACATACCTTAAATCTTCGAGCATTGCGATTATTTGCTTTTGAAGTTTGAATACTTGTGTGAAGCCGTCCAGCGATTCTTCCAACATCTCCTTGAGAGTGAATGTCCGGCGCTCCACCAAGCGGAGTTTACGATGTGTATTATCAACCTGCTGTCACATCGAGCTGAGGTCGTCCGTGCGTCCTAGTATGCGTTGAATTTTCCTATGCATGAGTGGGATTTTTTGGTGGTCGTTGTTCATTCGTGGTTCTCCTTGTTGAAGTTGTTGAACTTGAGGAGCTTCTTGAGCTTGTTGTTGTTGTTGTGGTTGCTCATTGTTTTCTGCCGCATCGTCCTGCTCCATAAGCACTTCGTCCTGCTGCTCACGAATGCCCCCATCATCGGCCATTTCTTAATTAGTATTGGTTATTTCTTTGATACTGACGTAAAAATGTGCGAGGTTTATGTGACACATGCGTGTAGTATCATCGAGAATTTCTTGGAACCAAAGTGGACATTATAAGAAACTGGGGTATTCAAAGTCCATTTAAGGTGCTTCTTCCGTCACTGTTGTCTCCGTACGAATTGATCTGTAAAATTTGAACTTGAAATTCGAGAAAATAGAAGGGTTTGAATCTCAAATGCGTTGGAGAATGTTTCGAAGTATCTTTAATGGCAGTGTTATGAAGAAATAGACAAAATGAGAGAACTTCTTGAAAAGGATAAGACCGACGAGCAGGACGCACTTGAATGGCAGCACTAAAGGGAAGCTTGTTGACGCTTGTAACGCCTGCCTTGGATTTTTTTTGTTCTACTTGAGCAACGCTAATTGCGAGCAACCATGAGAAGCTGATGGGAACCACTACCGTATACAAGTAGGATGTTTTGCATACTTCAAAAAGGTGAGCGAAATTCGGGAAGTTCCATTCGATCGTGAACGAATCATCGTCTTCCGTATGGTTATTAAAGATTCTGGTATACTTCCATATTGGATTGATGCCAATTATGTGGTTCAATGCTCCTTGAATTTCCACTATCGTTGATTGGGAACCGCACTTCCATTGACATTTTTCTTTTGCTCGAGCTCTATTGAAGAACAGTCTTATTTCGTTTTGAGACCCCTTTTCTTGTACAAGTCAGGACGAATTGCCTAGGCCAGGACTTGTGCATGTGCTTGCTGCACGTCCAATTCACAGTAAATTTTTGCTACAGTACCCTTGAAACAATTACAGCACCCAATGGAGAGTGGTGGGACGATACTGCAGCTGAACAGGCCCAGCGAAACGCTTGCGTGGGATTCCCTAGTAAGGTTCTGACTAGTACGTGGTAAGAGTGTAGCGTAATTTCCGCAGGGAATTGAACTCTTATAATTCGATTAATTCGATCTGGATTCTCTATTTCCAGGCAGTACTCATTCCCACATACATGTATTTTATCTTGAACCTCCGGTATTTGAATTAGTATTCCTCCTCTCGCGCGTTGAACTACGCTTTCTATGTTCGCCTTGTCTTCCTTCGATTGCGTGCTTGTGCAAAGGGTCGCTACTGATGCAAGCATGAGCCAACGATGTCCCAGTGTCATTGATCAATTTGCAGTCGATTGCGTTCCAACGGCGTTCACGTTGTTTTTTTGAAAAGCTATTTTGATTTATCCGGGTTTGATGGAAGTTCCGTAGTTCTAACAAGTAATTGTCAGTTCAGAACTCCCACAACTTTTGCAAGTAACCTAGGTGTTTCTGAAAAAGTTGAATCGTTTCTACTCTCGTTGAATATTTCGCAAAGTATTCGGCATCCTCTTCCTCTTGGTCAACCGACGGCAAAACGTTTACATTCGCATATGGTATGATGAAGTCGATCGGTCGAAGAATAACCGAATCCTCACTTGTACTGCGAGAGTATGTGAGCGGTCTTGAGTTGGCCATAGCTTCACATTCTGGTATCTCAGTAGTGGACTCATTTTCACGTATGAATTTCTTGCGCGTTATTCTTTTGAGAGTGGACTTCATTACTCCCACCATGCGCTCATAGAATCTACCTTTCCAATTAGATAATGGTGTGATGAATTTCCATTCAATTTCTCAGTCTGAAGGATGATTTTGAGTTCTTTGAGCAGCAATTTCAGTCCGATCGCTTAATGTTTCAATAATTTCACATCCCAATACGAAATTTGTCGCATTATTGGAAACTATGAGTTTTGGTTTACTTCTTCGCGCCACAGATTGCCATAAACCATTTATAAATTCTGCTGCACTTAAATTATTGACAATTTTCTAAATGTGTGGCTCTTGTTACCATACATGTTAAAAGCAAAATCCACCTCTATAGTTCTCCATTTTCGCTGTTGATCATGCAGAATGGACCCGCGAGGTCGTTGCCGACATTTAAAAACGGCCGTGATGGTTCCGTTCGTGCTTGCTTTAAAGGTGGAGAGTCTGGATAGAAAAACGGTTTTGAATTCCATTTCTTGCAAATCAGACACTTTCTCAAACAGCTTCTGAGATTTTCAGGTAGGAGGATGGGCTCTTGAGCTTCCTTCGCTAAATGCTTAGCCTGAACTCTTCCTCGACACCTCATTTCTCCATTTTCGTCCGTGTATAATTGCAAGTTTTTAAGTTTCGCGAGATATACTGCCGACCACTTATCTGTGCTTTTTTAATGAGTACTCTTTCGGGTCATCGAAAGATCGATGGGTTCTATTGACGTCAGCGGTGCGTCGGCTATTATGTGCTCGATTTCAGGTATGGCACTCTTCAACAGCTTATTAGAGCATTAAGTTGTCTACTTAATCTTTGCTTAGCAGTCTTCAAGATGAATGGCTGCTGTGACATTCCGAAGCTGGATTGCGATGCACTGAGTCTCTTGGCGCGCTGTGCGTGTGACTGTCGACAAAGACTGCCAGAACGAGGAGGAATGCCTGGCTTCGGTTATATATGCGGGACTGTTCTTATCTTTTCTTCACCAAATAAAGTTCCTTTTGTTGTTATGTATTTTGTTTTGAGATCGTGTTCAGTCTCCAGCAGCGGGGATTGAATGTTTTGAGAATCTTCAACAGCTGAGCTTGGATGTTTTGAGAGGTTGTGATCTTGGTGCTTTCGTTTTGAGTTCCTCAAGGGCCCTTTTTTTGTTTTGAAAAGATGTCCACTGATTTCATCTTCATGATTTTTCAGAAGACTGGAGTTTTGAAATCTTCTCCTTGTACTCTCAGAAATATAATTTTTTGAGGTTGCAAAAATCGCTTCACTTCCTCACGAATTTCCAGCTTAAAGAAAAACGATGGGAATTGCAAGATGAAGTTGAAAGGGAGCATTATGGCATAAAAGTGGTTTCGGTTGAAGCTGAAGAAAAAATAGTACGATAATGGAACTCATTTTCTTCTGTTGTCAGAAGAGATTAAGCGTAGGAAGTTGATGAATTCGTTCGATGTTCCATCCGTTAAAATTCTTGATCGATGTCCTTCTCTAACCGTATCATACGAAGTAACGAGCAAAAATGGTCACGAAGTACCTTCCAAAATCGTTATAAAGAAAAGGCGGGACATACAAGAAGTACGATATATACAAAGAACACAGGCCGGCTAAAAATAAACTGTAAGGTACCTCATTTCTAGGCCAGACTGTCAGACTGCCACCGGGATTTTTTCGAGTTACCTTCTCAACGTGACACTTCCCGCGGTAAAAACTAGTCGACTTCAATTCTTGAAATTTGTGAAAAATTGAGAGAAAGGAAAAAATAATGAGATCGCGTAATTTTGAACCTCACGTGCGAGGGTACTTGTCGAGATACGCTCTCTAGGCCCCCAAAAGCTCACCTTATGAAAAATTGTGCACGTGCGTTAAATGTTCGCTTCTGAAGCTTCAGAGACTCTCTTTGCTCCGGTTGTGTTTATTCGAACAGATTTGCTGCCCATTGATATCTGATTCGAGCAAGGAATCGATCTTTTACCGAGATCGTCTCTTTTTATATAAGGAGTATTTAATATTGAAATGATTTAGTTCATGTTAATAAATAGTGTTGTTGGGGGAGTTTGATAGGTTTCGCCGATGCACCATGTTTTAGGGCTTCACTCCCAAATGTCAGTTTGGTGGTTCTCCTGGATTCATTAAATCTCCTTTTACCTTTTGATTTATAGACTCCACAATCGTACAATGACCCAAATCACAACTACAATACATTACAACGTGGTTAGGAATAAGGAATTTGAGTCACAAGTCTGAACTTACGCTTGTCGTCGAAGGGCCTCGAGGTTCTTAAATTTCTACCTGACAACGTCCAAAGCGAGTCTGCCAGGATTTCCAACGTAACAGTCTGACGGCTGAACCGAAGAGCGATCACCGCCACCGCGCTAGCGTGAGCAGCTTACGCCTCCCGAGCACAGATTCGGCCGAGGAACTGACTCAACGTCGCCATCCGCGCTCCTATAATAGGCCGGGGGCGGGTTTTAAATAACATCATGAACGACGGTCCATGACACAAACCATCACTGACAGTGGACTGCGTTTTAGATGACGTTATATCCCTTTCTCGCCCTCCTCAACTCACACCTACGCTTTCTTTCTTCTGGAGTAAGGGACTCCCTTATGTAGACCCCTCTATCTGTAAAATAGCGCGGACGCGAGGCTCCTTTCAATGCAAGACGTTGGAAAGTATTAGATGACAAAACAACTTTCAGTAATCTATCCCTACCTACTCGAGGCCCATAAAGTCCATAGAATTGAGTGGGTTACGTTCTGCATTCAAAAAAAAGAATATTACAAACACCAGCACAATAATATGAATCACCATTTCTGGGATTTGATGACTTCAACTCTGGTACTCCAATAACGATCCTTGAACGTTGCCTCTCAACTTCTTGATAAGGCACCACTACTACATCTGGCAGTGGTGATTCCATATAAGTGGCTTGATACAAATGAGAGCCTTGTACATAAGTGATATCATTTTTTATTGAAGAATCATGAAAGAAGTCCTCACGACCGTCAACGAGTTCTTGCCTTGCGCTTTCAACACGTAGCGAGTGGAGTTCACGTATTATGGCAATTATCGCTTTCTTGATACCATCCGCCACGCGACTGGATTTCAATAGAAGCGCAACTTGTTCCTATAGTTTTTTGACAGACATACACCAGTCATTTTCATGCCATCACAGTTTTGTCCAATTAATCCCTGTGACTTGACACTTCTTGGCTCCATGTGAAACGAAGATCGGTGTACAAATCGAAATGATTATTCAGTAGCAACCAAAGCTAGTGCGAGGGAAGGTACTCTAGAATGTGGTAACTTCACAATCTAAGTACAAAGGTGTCACTTCGAGAAATGTCTAGTGGTAACTTCACAATCTAAGTACAAAGGTGTCACTACAGTTAGAGGCAAGAAGCGGTCTGATACGCCTGGCGTATGGGTGATTCCAACAAAGTCTGGGAAATCTGATACGGGTTGAACGACGTGGTGCGAAAGCAGGAGGTATTGGAGACAACGTAATGTAGATGGTGCTCATAGAGACGAGCCTTGAGAGAAAATGAACTGGGCAAGACCATGAACAGGGTGTGGTTTTGACGGGTAACTTGGCGGAGTCTCGGCACAGATGCGAATGAGGTTCTCCAAGTCGTCGTTGATCTTAGTCAAGAATACGTTGCTGCGATCGAGGGTCTCATCCGATTCATTCCGAGATGGCCTTCGTGGATTGCTTTCATACCGTTTGGCTGGAGTGCAGGCGGAATGATGACGCGGCTTTCAAAGAGTAGATACCCTCGTTGCGCCGAAAGGTTGCAGCGCAGGTAGGCGTTGCTATGGATGGCGTGGTCTAGGGCTTGGCATAGGCAGTCATCTGCAAGGGTAACACGTGCTACATTTGAGCATTGATCGGTAGACGGTTGACGTTGTCGTGGAGGGTGACGTTGTCGCCTTGGACAATTTTTGCGATAATTATGTTTCTCGGTGGGTGGCCACTGAGCGAAAATGAGGTGAGAGAATGCGTCGGTCTGTCCGGAGCTGGAAGTGCTCCGATCCACGATATCCGATACAACGTCGTAGCTGCTTGATATGAGTATCCAGGGTGTACGTGGTCCGCTGAGTATGCAGGAGTTCCTATCATCGATCCGGAAAACTACCAAGAATAGCTTGTGGTTTATTAGAAGGGTGAAGTGGTGTTCATAGATGTAGCAATGAAACTTGCGGGTGGCCTGAATGCGTGTTAGTCCTTCCTCTTCCATTCGATCGTAACTCCTCTCCGTTTCGCAAGGGAGCGACTAGTGTGGTGGACGGCATCCTCTGATCCATCTGGATTGGATGACTGTTTCTACTCCATTGTTTGGAGCGGCTGTTACGATGACGGTTGGCAGATTTGGGTTGTGAGTCGAGTCGAAACCAGCGTCGCATCCGGGTTTTCAGTCACTCGGAGCATTCTTCGTGAGCACGAAGCAGACGCATCTCCTGAACGAACGCTCCATGATAGTTGAGAACGAAGAATGACTGAGCTTAAGCGCTATTCCCCGGTTTGGCATATGGGTGATGACCTCGATCTCCCGGGATCGGGTCGTCGTCCGGCAGCGACGATGACGTTTCCTAGTTTGGTCAAGTGGTTCATCACGATGTGGCATTTGTAGATACGGAACAGGGAAGCCGTCGGCGGGCAACTTTGGAAAAAGGCCTTATACGTTTACGTTGTGCTCGGAGAGTGTGCAGCCGGTGACGATGACGGCGTTGAGGCAGGCAACAACGATGTTGAATCCGGCGATCATTGAGTCGGCATTCTGCTGGAAGATGCCATGTACTGAGTTGACTATGAACGGCAAGCAATCGCAGCGACAGTGTCTCCGCTGCGGGTTGATTGTGAGGAGCTGCTGGAGTCGTCGTCGACTGACTTCGAAGCGCAGGTATGCGTCGGCGAAGTTGATCTGGGAGAAGACGGTTCTGCCATTAAACTTGGTAAGGATGTCCTCTGCTGTGGGCAATGATTGCCGACACAACAGCAGTGCACCCTTCGGTCTTTTAGTGAAGTCGGCCCTGAGTCGACGGATCCATTGCCCTTTCTCGCAACCACAATTGGAGTGTGGTGAGGTCATCTCGCGCGAGGAGCGGGGCCTACAGCGGCGCGGTGTCGTGACGAGACGTGTTATAATATCATCCTTACCATCATAATGGGAGAAACAGGAACTTGTAAAAGACAAGTAACAAGTGATGAACTATGCACGCTAGCAGGAGGACGAGTTCAGGATCGAACATTTAAGGTTGCTCTCATGTTGAACGTTTGTCAGTTGAATTTCCGATCTATGAAATGAATCCTTTATCTCGAAGGCTTCATTGTTATGATGAAGAGATTTGCACTACTTTATGTTAAAGCTATGGACTAGTGCACATTTTATTTGATCCATCTCAGCTGAAGGGTACTGAAGCGATCGCATCGAAACACGAACGTAATCTGCCGCATAGTGCGTCGCGTGCTGCGTGCGCAAAGAGCTCTGATGGGGTCACGCGTGAATCGCACGCACCCTAACGATTGGTGCAGTGCCCTTTTTCACAATAACGATAGGCGCAGCCCATTGCGAAAAGTCGACGGCGGAGATAACGTCCTGTGTCACGAGTGAGTCAATATCGGCGTCGAAAATGTGAAAGGGTAGAGACGTAAGGATTGGTCTTTTCTTCTTAAAAACCGGGTGGGCATCGGGCTTGATGTGGATCCTCGTCCAGGATCTGGCCTGAGGACAATCGTGGAGTGGTGCCTCAGATTGACGATCTTTTTGCCACGGATTGTGTCGTACCTGAGCGTCTGCACCTTCTGTGCGTTAAATTTTTCAAGACAAAGTTGAAGGCCAAGGCTCGACCTATGTAATGCCAAGAAGGTGGTTTTCGTCGGAGGCGTAGCGGACGACTTGTCTAGATGAGCCTTCCCTCGGGTATCCACTACCACGGGGATAGCGTCAAATCTTCCTCGAACCGGCGATGGTAGATCGTTGGTTCCCATAAAGACATCAGAAGTCTTCTGAGACGCGGGCTCTCGAGTTGCATTTAGATCGGACGAGAGATAATGGTGATGTTGGCGCCGGTGTTCAGTTGGAGGTGAGTTCCCGTTGGCGTGACCTTTCAGGTACCATCTCCTAAAGGCCGATGGTTTGTTAGTGCTATGCGCGCGGTAAGACTGTTGGTGCTACATCGTGGCGCAATCTTTGACTCTGGAGCAACACTGGTAGCATTGCGGTCTTGTAGGTGATACTTCTTTCAGTGTTGTTCGGACAAGGTGATGATGGCAGGTGAGGTTCGATTGCGGTAGGAAGCTTTGATCTCTATCAGACGGCATGATCAGCGGCTTTGACGATTTAAAAGTTTTTTTTGACTGAGTCCCAGGCGTGGTATTCCTTCGCTCAATCGCGACAGTACTCTTCTCGTTTTCGTCCAGCTTGCGGAAAAAGTAAAGACGACATTCGCCTATCTTCAGGGCCTGAAAGTCTAAAACCAGGGCTAGGCATCCTAGCGTATCCTGTGTGATGTCCCTGAAATGAGTTTCCCTGAGAGCGAAGCCCTGAGTAAGTTGACGAAGTTGTCAATGTCCTTGTTGGGTAGGAAGCTTCTTCGCAGGCACTTAAATCAGCTGCNAAATTGTTTTTTTCTGATGCCCTTCAGCTTTTAAACAGTATCCGCCCAGTCTCAGTCTCTTGACTTCTTGTGAAGATTGTGGCTAGCGGAGCCAGTGTGGCTTGTCGAGCTGTCGAGCTCGAACACGTCTTTATCTTGGTTGATCATGAATCAAGCAGCCGTCCCGGCAAGCTTAATACGAGAACTTTCCACATATTCTCACTGAGATCAGGCCGAATAGTTTTCTCGCGTTGCCACTGTAGGCGTTGTCATTCTTTGGGGGAGGTCGAAGATTAGCTTTTGTTGAGTGGCCAGCCGGTCCTTGATAGAGTCTTCTGGCATCCCTTCTTTCGCGGCGTGGTTCTTGAAGTCGTGATCCTGATCGCCATTTGTTGTGTCTTTGGGTGGTTGAGAAGAGCACGAAGATTCATCAGAATCCATGAGTGATGTTACATTGAATTACACTTTATATAGTGTTCCGGCCCGTAAGATCTCCTGCTCACACCGAGAAAATCAGTTCTGGACAAAATCAATCATTCTGCTGGCACGAAATCACATGTGCCCCAACAGACTCTGATGCTCACAAGGAAATGGTTTCGGAAAGATTATCATGTTTAGGCATCGCAACACGCAGAACTTTTTGTTGTTGAGGCTATTATACATGACTTTTGTCAATTTCTGCATAAGTTCCAATGATTTTCGTTGCTCAGGCTTTTGTTTTTCATATTCATCATTTTCCGACATCCGTTTCGCACGTGCCCTAGATGGACGGAAGCCAAACCTGACAATAAACTCCCTCCCGGCTCATCAGCAGGGTAAGGGAGAACAAAAGAGTGCAATAACTTTAAATATAATAAGATAGTGTTCGAAGGAATCGATAGAGAATACAAAGGAGATAAGAGCATAAAAAATAGCCGCAAAAAACATCCGCCTCTGCGCCATTCTCTTCAACACTGAGATCCTTTTGCACTCTCTGCACTATTCTATGCCTCGAAGACCCGAACTTAGAAAGGCAGGATGGACGTCAGTCAGAGTCATCAACATAACCTGACCAGGAAGTTAGGTACTTGCGTAACCGATATTATCATAATATGTGTCTAATATAGAAAGGCAGGATGGACGTCAGTCAGAGTCATCAACATAACCTGACCAGGAAGTTAGGTACTTGCGTAACCGATATTATCATACGTGTCTAATATAGAAAGGCAGGATGGACGTCAGTCAGAGTCATCAACATAACCTGACAAGGAAGTTAGGTACTTGCGTAACCGATATTATCATAATATGTGTCTAATATGCTAGTAAGGGATTCATATCTTAAGCCATGTTTATAGAGGATAAATACATTTCTGGCTGAGCACTTCGTAAGACCTGTAATAAAACAATCTTTACTATAACCCGCTTGGTATGTTTGATACATACTATAGATATACTTTATCCTGTCCAGAAAATCATTTTTACACGTACAACTTTTTGCGATTCCTGATATTTCTGAGTATATGGTGTTTAGTTTAATATCTTCGAAACATAGCCGCGTAATGTGGGAAAAGCTTGACCTGAAAGCCAAAACTATCTGTCTTTCTATACACTTTGGTGAGAATTTACCCTTTTCTATGAGTATTTGTAAATTCAAATAGTTACATCTGTATTCAATTCCATGCATTATTATTAAGACGACAGTATTTTCTAGAGACTCGTTTAAGCTCTTGTATAATAATATCAGTATCTTTATTATGAATAATAAGAATCATCCATGTACCTGAAACTTATTATTATTATTATGTGCCTATTATTTTAGGTCCTAAATCATGAATTCTCAGCATTGAATATTCGTATTCGAATGAAGACAACGTGGAGTCTGCTAGCAAAGGACCTACATTAATACCTTGAAGACCACCTTTTGTAAAAATAAGTATTTTGCGAATTTGCGATAACCATTAGATAGTAAGTACTCAATAGCATAAAGAAAGTCCTCTATAGTGTAGTAGTTACATCTAGTATAGGACATATTGACCGTGTAGGAAGTATCGTATCCATTTCTAAATATATAATTCTTGTTGCTATTTTTGTTGCATAACTTCGGAATTTTTAAAGTTTTTTTTTCAAAATAATGGAGTGAGGAAGGTTGGTGAACAAGTTACTAAAGTTTGCAGAAATTCTGTCATAGATTATAGTTCTGCTTTGCTACCTTTTTCAATGCTATAGATTATAATGCCCAAGAGTCGAAGAGGATCATAATGTTTTCAACCATTATCGTTCGGACTTCACCAGTTTACCTTCAGCGTTCGCTAGAACTTGCTGGTAATTTGTCTGACTCTACTCTAGAGCAAGTGAAACAGGGTTTCTGTCCCTATGTGGGTGTCTTTGTCCTATTGCTCTGTTGTTCTCCTGTTTGTTGTTCTTTGTCTTATTCCCAAAATTTCTGGAATAAGTGACATTATTTTGGTCAGTCTGCAAGTTATTATGATCCCGGCCTACTTTCTTAGAGGCCCATCAGATGCTCGTTTTAGACAATCTTTAGTGATTGCTTTAAATAAGAGTCTTCCTTTTGTTTTGTTTTCCTTTCCCAATTTTTGAGTTCTTCAGATGAGTTTGTCTTTTTACTGGAGAGCTTCTTTTACACACAACAATGCGATTTTCATTGCTTCATTTGCAGTTTGGTTTTCGGCACTCGAAATTGTAATGGTCAAGAGTCCAGTACTTCAAACGTTTTTTGTCCGTCATTGTCATCAGGTGATGGCTTTGGTAATGATTCTACACGCAACCAAAAAATCATTTCTTAGGGCGAGAAATTGCGCTTCTGGTAAATTCGGAGCCATTATTGTTCCTCATATTAAGGCGTTGATGTTTGCTACAAACAGTTGCTCAGGATTTTTCCCTGCAATGCAAATTTCGCCATTTCCGTTGCTGTTCCATCAACACAAGCTTGAACAGCTACCGCATCATGCATGCGAACACGTTTATTTAATTATCATGGCACGGGGTCGCAAGCGAAGGGGTCCCATCATGCGAGGGAAACTCATAAAAGATGTATACCTTGTGATCGGATCACACATCAAGAGCCTATGCGCATTAAAGATATATTGTTACGAAGAATCAAGAATGTATCAAAACTAGTTCACGACATTACAAAGGGTGCAATATGAGTATGGAAAAACTTGCGAGAACCGAGGGGAACTCGATGCCTTACTTCTTTCATTTCTTTCCTCTATAATCATTTTTACATGGAAATATATGCCAAGAAAAAAATGACTGTCACTCCCTCTTTGAAGCTGCGACGTACCAATATCGATTTTCAGGTAATTCCTCGTGTGGATGATACATTCTCAAACAGCCTCCGTAGCCTCATCGATCTCTCTCTTCCACAAAAAGACAGCCTATTCAACGACAGCCTATTCTTGCAGCTTCTTGCGTAATACAGACTACACGTTTTGTAACTGGATGACGTCTTTGTACGGTTTTCTTCTGGGTGTATCTTGATGATTGGTGATACTGTGTTGTTGACCTGATTCTGCGCTTGCATGGGTGCACTATTTGTGAGCTGCCCCTCACGCTAGTGTAACAGCTTGCCACTGAATGGCAGCCACGGCGGGTGCTCACGCGTTTCGTCGCCTCACTCTTCACAACCTATACAATCAACCCAATAGCCGAAGAAAATCCAGTACTGTAATTGCGCATCCCACAACAAGTGCTGTAACCCTATCTGAACAGCCATCTTTCTCTCTTCCTGTTTACTGTTATCGGAAACCTCCGTCTCGTCCGCCATCAAGGCCACCCAGTGGACCACCTAGTACTCCGTGCCTGCTATCTCGACGCAATACTGCCAAATCAGATGTAGGTGAGTAGAGAAGCGAATTATATTTGTACCTTGCGCTCTCTCTTTCTTTTCATCTCGCAAATTGATATCTCTAATAGATAGTTATGTTAATAGCTACAAATGGTTTCTAACGTTTTTGCGGGGTGTCACAAATTGCGTTTTGAATCCCTCACATTTCTGCTTGAGGAAGTGCAGTTGAGAGCCAGAGTCTATTCATCTCTACAGTTGCCGTTTTATGACTCACGAGCGTCTTCAGCGACCCTGATTACGTTGTTTTCGACAGACAAACTGCATGGAACGATCGGATTTCTCTCGGAAACAAAGATGTCGATTAGTTCTCACAATGATGAGCTTTTAGACCCTTGCGAGCTTGTTTACTGCACATATAAGGCTTTCTGCTTAGCTTGGGATTTTCGATTACCATTTTTTTGCTCCCGAGTTCCAGTTATCCGAATTAGAGTTGTGAGCCCTCTCACTATTAACTCGTGTAATGGTCAGAACAAATCCGTGCTGATCAAACACCTTGTGGCCATTGTATTTCTTTGTCTTAATCCTGCTCCTTTTTGAAGAGAAGGCTAATTGGAAATCGGAAGTGACTATTCCTCTAAGCACTCCTTGAGCAAACTCCGTCCTTACATAAATTGTGGAGGGCTCCGACTTTAACATCCAAAAGCGTTCCCGATTCTGTGTCAGGAAGAGACTTTTTGCCATATCATTTGGTTTCTCCAGTATTTTGTCAATACGTTGCAACAAAGATGACAATATTGGCATTATTCATTCTTCCGATTAAATATCGCCCCCTTCGAAGTAATCACTTCGGTATCATGCACTAATCGACCTTTAAATTACGTTGGGACTTACGCTGTATCCTCTTTCCGAATTGGAAAAGTGTTCTAAGATTAGTTCTTTGAGTTTTAGAATAGTCAAATGCCATGCCATGTCAGTCCAAGCGGTATAGTAGTTGTTGATCGATGTGATTCAATTTAAAGGCCGAATCGATGTAGTATGAAACGAAGCTTTTTAGGTGCACCACCGTCTTATCATTAAAAGATCCTGGTTTTTGCTCACACAAATATTCGTATAATCGGAGCTATTGAGAATGTCGGCATGAAGTTCAACGCCGATGTCATTAGCAGTGGTACCAACTCAAGAATGAAAGACTTCGCTAGAATCGCGTAACTCATTAAAACTGGATTGGTTCCCAACCACAACTGATCCCGTTTTGCCCATCTCTACTCGATCCTGCCTTTCTTGCATTTCAATTTCCTGTATATTTGAAGTGATAGCAACAGTTTTCCGGAATGATAATAACACGAACTAATAGCGGAATCTCGATATCGACAGTGAGTTGCTCGCGGAAATCGTCAACGTTTCCCTTTCGGTAGAAAAACAAATAGGAGCGACCAAATCCAGAGGCTGTCATGACTCCGTCCCTTTCCTTTTTCGTAAGTATTTCGCTTCATACTGATTGAAAGGAGCATACTAACGAGCTACCCACGGCTTTCCCTACAAGGCAGAGAATTAATGATCAACTGTGAGTTCGGAGGATTAGTATTGAAATAGTAGTAGTGGCACATGAAAAGAATGTAAAAATGCGAAGACAAATGACCAAAGCTCTAAGCATGAAGTGGCTTAAGTTACATACAGAATTGTATACAGGCAGTCGCGTTCGTATGCAGTAAAACTGTGAGCAGTAATGCGGAAGCCTGCCACTGCCGATGTAATGACGTCACGTTTTTTCGAAAAGTGCAAAGTGTTTGTTGACTTGCTCAAAATGCACATGCAACAGAGAATATTACAAGGTGGCACATGGCACAAATAATAATGACTTGGAAGTCACATTTTCGAAAACGAATAGACAGCTAATGACACGAGCCGTAGCCAATAAAAGGGACCAATTGCAAAGTCGAGTTCATAGTTCACGATAAAACTGATTTCTGAGTTTTCTCCTAGGAATACCCAGTGGCTTCCAAGGGCAACAGGGCAAACGCTGACGGGTTCAAAGACTTAGCGCATAGTGGGAGCTCCCGGAAGACCGGATCGCCTGGATGCCACACCCATCAATCGATGATATGTCATACGAGGGTCGAGGTGAAACAGATTGCAACTTGCACCAGGACCCACACGTTCGCACGCAATCAACTAACTGCTGAGTAGTGAGACGATGTTTCTCTCCTTTTCTGTTGTTCTCTGCTACTCTTTTTACTGCTGCGAGCCTTTATTCAATTTTCTACCGCGAGAGGCTGGGACAGGTGAGCAATTCTTGCTGTTACTAGCCTTTTTGTTAACTTATGCTTATGAGTGGATGAATTTCGAGGTACATTTTCCCTTACTGTAGTCAGCTATTCCCACCAGGATAGTCAGCTATTCCCACCAGGATCCACACGAGCGCAATGACACACATTGTAAAGCTCTTCTGAACACGCCTCTTTCTTCATTTCTCCGGTCTCCATCTCGTCTAGCCCCCTTTCTAACGATTTTTTGAATCCTTTTAGCACTTTTGAAACGCCTATCCATGCACTTTCTTCATGTTCATCGTACTATTTTCCACCTTATCTTCCACTTTTCGTCATAATCTGGATTACCCAAGATCATCGTGAACTGTGCTTTTAAAAAAGGGTTTAGCACTGATCTCTTATTGAAATACTATACTGGAACTGGGTTGAGATCTGTTTCATTCTGCTTTCACTCGAGCGCTGAGATGACGATAGTAGGCGTAGGGGGTGGCACGCAGGTAGGAGCAGTGAGTTGATCTCGACTTTTTGCGAGATCGTTTCAGTTTTTAGTTGACGCATGCTTTTATTTCCAAGGTTGACTACATTGAGACATCCATGGGATTTAGGTCAAAACTCCTGATTGGCTACTGATCGAAGGTTATGATGTCGTGGAACTACCCGTTTGAAATTTCTGGGCAATTTATGTCCTGCGGTCAAGAGCTCCACCTTGACAATATGTCCGCTTCGGATCGCCAAACTGTTCGTTTGCGTAAGGCAAGATCGAACAGGTCTCCATATTAACTTTGACTCATTAAGTCACTAAGATTAGGTGTCTTTTTTTTGCTTTGACGGTGATGCCAGCAAAGTTTATCAAAGATAAGTGAATGAGCCTTGCGCTGTATCACTTCCTTTTCTTCCATCTTCGCATAAATCTGTCGTTCTGCGTTTCACTGCCAAAACCTTTTCGTAGGTTGGAGGGAATATCCTATGGCGATTCCCCCGAAACTAGGGTATTCTCTACCTGATCGTGTGAAAGACTTGTTACGCAAATGAAATTTTGCGATCTTGCGTTGGAAATTTTATGAGCTATCCATACTTTTAGTCTTTACATGCTCGGAGTGACTTCGATTGCTACGCAGACCTTCCCTCCTTGACATTCCTCCTGAATGTAACCGCAGGCTTCTTATATTATTCCTTCCGATCTGCAGTTGTGCCTAACTCTTGAAAGTGACTTATAGTTGAGTATACCAATTACCTGGTTACAATGAGCCGTCTGGAGATGTTCCATGCCGAAAGTACTTACACATGCAAACTGATGATTGGTTTACGAGGTACTAGGACTTCCAGTAATTTTTAAAGCTGCCAGGGAGTTTAGTATCACGGTGTCACTACGAAGTGAATTCTAGTGAACTTAATCTACTCTGCGAAAAGCAAGGAACCGGGTGAAATGTTATAAACTCAGAAAGATTGGTTTGAGCATCTGCGCACCGTGTCATCAGAATTTTGGCCCATCCTTTAGACCTACATGGAATCGCTGGGCACGATATCAACAATATATTTGACCAAAAATTCACCTTGAAACATCAACAATATCATAATTATCAATATCTTCATCGTGTTCTAGTCTAATCTTTTCTTTCGAGTTGATTCGTGACTTGTTGATTTCGGTCGCTGACGAACGTTTTTTCTTGGGTAAGCAGGGCAAGCCGCAAAGATTGACCTTTGTGTACATAGCTTTCTAGTTGTTAAGATACTCATAAGTAATGGGTAAGAATCCATGATGTGCATTGACAAATCCGTAGAGTCGTATAATGCTGCTAGAGTTCAGGGCTTTGTGTGATATGATGTGAAATGAGGGTCTCGTGCACTTGGATCCACAGTTATCGGTGTATTTTCAGCATTGTCACTTTATGTGAAACGTATGTGTGTAATAAATGACGAAGAAGCTAGTGTTACGCTATAAGCGCAGGCCTCCGACACGTACCAGTGAAGGATCCACGAGGTATATTCAGGCAGTGAAAGCTTTGAAGTTTCGAGGAAGCACACAAGACACGCGACTTAAACCACCGCTTTTGCCCAGAATTGCCTTTTCGTAACTGATGCTTGACTAAACAAATTTTCTAATACTTTTCATTAGTTCGCTGCACTGCTACTTTTAGCGGCAAAAAAACCCTGGGAGTATGGAGAAGATCAGAATAAGAAACACCGAATCAGTTGAACGGAAAACTACAATATTCTTTTTCTCTAACTTTCGCCAGATTTGAAAGCGGAGTCCGTTTTCTGGGCTGTCGACGCGACTTTTTCGGATTGAATGTTTGGTCATGGACCAACCACTTCCAAGGCCTCGGGCGGGCTTTGGTAAAATAGTAAATACAACGTTTGTCACCAAGTTTCTCGCTGAAACCAACATAAGCATAATGAGCTGCTCTTGCATCATCCAGGCCTTCCTTGCCGCCAACTTCGCCTTTTTTCTGCCAGCTACCATTCGTATCATCATGAGAAAAATATGCGGTAGAGCCTCTTCTCCTCTCGTGTCTTTTCTCTGGCGCTATCCTTCTACAGCCACGCTTGTCTATCAATACTCCGCCGTCCAAGCTTTGTCTCGCTTGGCTCAAAGGAAACAATCAAAGCTGCTGTACCTGCAGCACCTTGCCAAGTCGCGGCAGAAGGGAGCTTGATTCGAATAATCACAGCCGCCTCCTTCTGCTTTGGTCGCCACCACTTGACTCTCGCTAGCCCACTTCTTCCCCCTTGTATCCAACTCGGTTGAACGGTGTAAGC
Organism: Haemonchus placei; assembly: GCA_900617895.1. Lineage (NCBI taxonomy): Eukaryota > Metazoa > Nematoda > Chromadorea > Rhabditida > Trichostrongylidae > Haemonchus > Haemonchus placei. The sequence continues at coordinate 89,502 of UZAF01016253.1, read as the reverse complement.
GTGCACATCAGTGACTGAATTTGTGTGGCGACCGCCTCCTACGGCACAGCTTTCACATCTGTCAAGAGCCATCAATCGCGACGCCTGACGGCAACAACGTCTATTTGCTCTCTAGATTTATCGCTGTAAAAAGTGATAAGATGAGAGCCACCTTTCCTAAGCTATGGGTTCACATCAGTGAGATTATGGGAATCAGCATATTGAAGTTTCGGAGCTCACTATCCATGTTACGCGACCCATATCCAAACCTACCATGATGACTGTAACAAATTTTCGAAGCGCCAACATGATCATTCAGGTCACCTGCTACACAAATAGCTTTCTGCGGTGGCGCTGCAGCTCCCTCACCCTGCGAGCACTGGCGAGCTCCAGAAGTATACCCATATTCGCTCCGGCATCGCTTTAGTGGAGTTCAAGCACGACCACAATTTCCCTCATCCGAGTCCCGAAAACGTTCGGCGACAACTTCATTACCATTGGTGGCTCTGTGACCGCCGCAAAGAATGGCTCTGGAGCCGCCGCCAATGTACCTCGACTGACAGTAGATTGTCTCGTTTCTTGCAGGAATTTATTCGTTTACGCTTCAGCGGATCTGCTAGCTCCTAGGAGCGAGCCGTTGATATTAAAATTGCAACGCGAGTGTTCCATACCTTGCGGGACTTCCAGACTAGCCTAGTGACCCTCCTATGGAGTCCTTGCACCAAAGATCCTCGCTTACTTTTAACACAACAGGACTATGCACTTGTGCGTCGACAAGGATGTTTGCTTGTCTGCCTGCCACGGAGCGAAAAGTACTAAAATTTACTCTGACAGCTCGAGAAATCCCAAGACATGCGAATTTGCTTTTTTTGTCATTTTCTTTTCATGTCATTAAGTCTTCACTTTTTTGTATGAAAATTGTATAGTTAAACACAGCTATGATCACTACAAAGTGGTGAGTTGGAATACGAAAAGAAAGGTTTGAACGTCTCTGTCCATCAGAGTTTCTGAGCTTGAGCTACCAAGTTTGAACGCCTCAAGTCCGAACGAAAAGTTTCCCTGCCCTCTGTGGATGGAGCCCAATCCTAGCACCTACCATCGGTATTCCCATCTTGCCGCCTGTACTTCCACTAGGAAAAATTTTCCGCTCGTGGGGTGGACGGAAAAATTTTTTCCGGAGTGAAAGAATGTTCAAGGGAGTAATGGGTGCCATAGTGCAAGGCTGACGGAGAAAGCGCTGAAATTTCCGGTTTTTACGAAAAGACAATACTTCGAAGAGCTAGCAAGAAAGCGGGTCGTACGAAGTTGGCCATCTCGTTCAAGTGTATTCTTCTCTATCTGTGTCTAACGTAACGCGACCACTCTGACTGCCCGCGCCGATCCAACCGGTAATGGTGTCCTTATTATGACCTGTTCAAACGTTTTCAGCCCGACAACCGTCCATGTGCAATTCATTGACGCTGTAGATTCAATCGAGCGGGAATTCTCAGAAACTGCTCCATCGTGAAGTGCGCCTTCAAGGTATTTCGAGGAGTTGTTTGATAGGGCAAAGGCGAGCGGAGCGATAAATCTTACTAGGGCGAGACATGGCAGTGGTTTAAGTGGGAAAACTAATCAGTGGCTTATAAATGCATCATTTTAGCATCATGCTACCCCAAGTGAGCGGCTGAAATGGTTTTTCATGAATCTCTCCGAATTTTAAGCCACTGATCATCAGTAAGAACGTTCACTTTCTTTTCCCATTAACACAAAATTCTCATAGAAGCTGCTCTGAACTCCTGTTTGATTCTATTAGTTGAAGTCGCCCTGAATAATTCCAACATTCCTCCTGCTAGCCGCAGTCTCTCTGGGTAGGAATGGCGCTTCTTCCTGAAAAAGGACCGGTTAAGCTCCAGAGTAAACTGGCTGTTCTCTAAACGACACGGAATTCCATTTCGACCAAACTAGCAACATCACTGTTCCCATAGTAGTCTCTACGTTCTGGCTTCCATAAACCTCGGCATTGTTGTGAACTGATGTTGATCTTGCTCGAAACTCCTACGAGGTTGTTATAAAAATTTATTTGCTAACGTTCCGGCGATATCGCCTTCTTCAGAGCCTGAAAGTGGATCAAAAACAATTTGCGGATATTAGATCAAAGGTCTCCACAACCCTACAGAAGTTCGAGACCCCCAGAGCACTACGTAACCCAAAGGAGGAGCACTCACCGCCACTTCGTGAATCCTCGAAATCACCCAGCAACCGATAGTGGGACCAGGTCAGCCGGGCTTG
>UZAF01016253.1:62935-76693 GCA_900617895.1 Haemonchus placei | reverse complement strand
TTCCTGTAAGGGGAACTGGGGGGCAAAGATTCTTTCAGTTAAAGGGGGGTTTTGAATCACTATAGGAAACTATTGTACACTTCTGTAGTGTCACCTATTATATCAAAAACAGTTACACGTATTAGTTGTACTATTACAATCAAAATGTCAATTGTGCGACTGTCCAAAGATGGTGGATGTTGGCGGTCATTAAGACAAGGCAATCAATATGCTGCCTGTCACCTGGGCGAGATTACTCGTGGGTGGCCGAGTGAGTGAGCGCTAGATAGAAAATCGGTATTGGGGGTGCCGACACAAAGTGAATTTTGTGAAATGGTTTTCGTATCTTTCAACAGCTTTTCGAGAATAGAATCCAGCAATGTAAGTTTTAAGAAATTTCTTTGAATTTGAAAGAAAACTATGTTCAGTCTCAAGCGCTTTGGGAAGATTTCGGGAGTTTATCTGAAGGTAGGGTTTCGAGACAGAAGATTATTTCCAACAAATAATGAATGTACCCAAAGAGTTTGGGATAAATCCTTGCGACGGAGTGCGTAACTCTTTTCTAGACATGATAAATGACCTTCGAAAAAGCATGGAAACATGTGCTCTCCATAAAAACATGTCACGCACCTGACTTTAAGCGACCATATAGCTCTTCTTCTTAACTTCAAGCAGATTATTCGAAAACTTTTGAGTACTGCTGGTTCTGTAGAACTGGCAATTCATCTGCTGCAACCGGGAGTCCACTCATACCCGCCTTATTTCAGTTTGAAAAGCAGCTGTCATTTGTAGTTGATGTTTTGCTAAGTTGATTTATTCTGGTAAAAAATGGTATAGAAATGATCAGTACAACCTGAAGAATGCAACTGTTTACTTTTTGTTAAGTTTTGGGGCACGATGACTGCTTCAAGCTCACTTATCATTCTCAAAAAAAGCGGATGCCTTCTGGTTATANAGACATGATAAATGACCTTCGAAAAAGCATGGAAACATGTGCTCTCCATAAAAACATGTCACGCACCTGACTTTAAGCGACCATATAGCTCTTCTTCTTAACTTCAAGCAGATTATTCGAAAACTTTTGAGTAGTGCTGGTTCTGTAGAACTGGCAAATCATCTGCTGCAACCGGGAGTCCACTCATACCCGCCTTATTTCAGTTTGAAAAGCAGCTGTCATTTGTAGTTGATGTTTTGCTAAGTTGATTTATTCTGGTAAAAAATGGTATAGAAATGATCAGTACAACCTGAAGAATGCAACTGTTTACTTTTTGTTAAGTTTTGGGGCACGATGACTGCTTCAAGCTCACTTATCATTCTCAAAAAAAGCGAATGCCTTCTGGTTATAATCATAGCGAGCGTCGTCGCTAATGACGTGCCCTAAGGAACTTTGGTGATCTTAGGACTTCAAAATCGAGCTTTTTAAAATTTTAGATAAACCATGTTACAGTGCTCGAGGAGTAGAGTTCAATCATATAGCACACTATATAGAAAAACTTTAAACGAACCTAGTCATAGAGAAAAAACGAAAAAAAACGCGTTTTTTGCGTTTTTTTTTCGAACATTTAGGGTGGGTATTGTACGTGGTCAACAGGGTTCTTCATTTCAAATTTCTCAATCAGTTACAATTTGCGCACATTTTACGATTGCTTTGCATGTGTAATGGCGGTTCAGTGGCTTTATATTAATAACTCCGGTGATTACGGAGTGAGAATACAACAAATGGAATAATAAGTGCGGTCGTTACCGCTATGAATGCACAGAAAGAAAGATAGTGAATAAGTATTTATCTAAATGGCACGAAACCCACGTACTGCCTTCGCCATTGTTTCAGGTAGAATGAGGGACCCACTTATCTCGGGGCCGCTTGACCCCGCATCTTTTGGGGGCGTGAGTTCAGCTAGAGGGAGACGTATCAGACAGTGAGACGACGAGATAGTTATGGTGATTGTCGTCGTAGACGACGTTAGCTTGCTTTCAGACTTCGACGTCTTCTATCCGTCGCGTGCTGCGATGGCGAGGGCGTGCGTGCTGCGACGGCGGGCCCGTGCGTGCTGCGACGGCGGGCCCGTGCGTGCCGCAGCCGCGGTTCTAGAAAGATGTTGACAGCGCCGAACACCGATCGATACCGCAAGACAAGGGGATGACTAACTCCATCATCCCGTCTTGCAGTATCGATCGGTATCAAGCGTTGTTAACACTTGTCTAGCGCCGTCGTCGCAGCACCCACGCGACGGACGAACGGAAAGGCGGACGGAAGTCGAAGCCTGAAAGCAGCCCTTCAGTGTTGTTCAGCTATAATATGGGTTGAAAACGGTAGCGATGAAAATCTTAATGTTGTGTTTTCGTGCTATTATTATTAACAATGATGTTGGATGGTGGCGCTAATTGACCCCTCGCCTATCATCTATCACCTCATCGCTTTGCTACAGCGTGGTCCTTTTTGAAGGATATGTATCTACATCACGCATTAGATGATAGCAGACATTTTCCAACACCAAATTGGGCAGGCTATTTTGATCTCAATGCTTTTTTCTGAAATCTTCTTCTGAATTATTTCCTAAACTTCAACTAGGAGTTGCAATTCAGCGTAGTGTATGGAAACCATAATATCAGCATATTCACGGAATTTCGCAGTTCATTCTATAATTTATGATCAATAATAGCTTAAACCGACATACATTTGAAGTTTCATCATTTTTTGAGCAGTGCTCCGGCTATTCCTGAAAAACTTGTCGCTATAGACTCACTCGGGGTGTCACTGATCTACTACTGACGGAAACCTTATTGTGGCCTTCCAATATTCTGGAGCTTGTTAACTTTCGCGTAAATCGGTTTTATTGTGGATTTTAAGAGTGCAGGCAAGTCGCGGTTGAATAACTCAACAGCTCTCGTTATTGCTTTACAGAATAAAACCTCTTCTTTAAAATATTCAATCTCATGTTCGCTGCACATGGTTACTTCCTTTCTGAAATTTCGCTTGATCGGAATTAGATGCTATAAGTTTGAGAAGGAGTCATTACAATGATACCGTTAAGCCAAACTCATTCAGGTGGTGTAAACATTCACAAGGTTGGCGATTTGTGGGCAAAACTCCAGTCTCGGACGGGACTCGAACCCGTACTTGTCCTTTCCGGGGACCGTGCTCTTATTTCTTACACTACCGAGACCCCGCTTGCCCTCGCCTTCTTAATGGCTTATATGCCATAGCTTAACCTTGTGAGACTTTCGCTTCGCGCACTGCGGCGTTAAAACAGCAGTTAACAAAACATCAAGTCAAAACAAGTACTATCATGTAAAGCTTACAGCTTATCGGTTCTGTGCTGATATCGGCCGACCGGCTCAACACGTTGTACGTGTGAGTGCTGATAAGCTATGGCATATATGCCATTAAGAAGGCGAGGGCAAGCGGGGTCTCGGTAGTGTAAGAAATAAGAGCACGGTCCCCGGAAAGGACAAGTACGGGTTCGAGTCCCGTCCGAGACTGGAGTTTTGCCCACAAATCGCCAACCTTGTGAGACTTTCGCTTCGCGCACTGCGGCGTTAAAACAGCAGTTAACAAAACATCAAGTCAAAACAAGTACTATCATGTAAAGCTTACAGCTTATCGGTTCTGTGCNCCCCCCCCCCCCCCGCTATCGATCTCCTTCGGGCTCATTGGATCTGCATGTCCTTTTCTCTCTGAAGGCACAAGGGTCCAGTCCTCTGAAACGTATTGCATCTTTTATCGTTACCAGGAAGAACTATTCTAGATACCTCTACTTCGGAAAATATTAGCACATGCAAATGTTAAATTTCAAAGGAAAAAACATAAATAGTGACTGGATTGTCTAATCGGTCGATTAGCAGCTAATCAAGTCATCACATGATTTTATACGTCGTAAAAAAATACTCTAGAATTTGATGACTCATTCTACTGTCATTGTATTGAAAATTTTCTTATGTGAGCTGTCTTGACCAATACACGAGCTCATAAGAAAGTCCGGTGAGTAAAACAAGTCATAACAGAACCTGACACGTTAATCGATCAATTGCGCGGCCACCTTCTATGGCCATCCAAGTAGACACTTGCGTTGACCCTGATACCTGCGACTAGTCTAGCATGCATTCTTTGTATAACATGATCAAGCCCTCAGATTAGTGCAAAACTACTTTGTTCTCCATGATTTTCCATGCCTACAACACAAAACCAGCGAATTCTTGGAAAAACGGTATTCAAAATCGCTGTTTCCAGTTGAAACTCTTTAAATTCTGGCATGATGGATATCAAAATGAACTAATTCCATGACTTGCTTATATAAAGGGGCGCATGTGGCCTGAGAAAACTTCAAAAACTGACAATGCTTCTACCAATTGAAGTGGACGGTTTACATGATGTTATATCTACGGGCAACTTTCCAGGTTCTCGAAGACTCATTCTTCAATGCTCCTGAAAAAGAAGCTACAAAACTGGCGGGAATCAAAAAAATTTTGCATGATTGGGTTATCCATAAGCAGGGCTATGCTTTGCTGTGCAATCTGAATAGATGGCTGGAGAGAAGTAGGAAATGCCTGGAAGACTGGTCATTCGTACCAATGGTTTCAGCTGAAACCGTTCAAATTATATCACGGAAGAAAAACGTCCAGGACTCCGAGCTCTCCTCGAATATGATGCCATTCATGAATCTACTGGAGCTGAGAACGAAGTTCTCACTTGAAGTTGAGGGTTTATGATAGCCATACCCGCAAGTAAAACCTTACTGCTAAGAGACTCTACTTTCGTTTTTTGTCGGGAACGTAAGCAAAAAACTTGAGAAAATCGAAAAATCATTATTTGTTTAGATTCTTCACGAGTAGAGCTCTCCGATGTTCTTACTTCCAAATTGATTGGAGTACTGTAACAAATGTCATGGCGATGCGACGGTTTGCCACGGTTAATCTGTCGCAAACGGATTAATCCGTCGCAAACCGTCGGTTGACCACGAATTAATAGCAGTATTGTTCGCATGTTCAGATTACTTGAGTCTGTCTGAATTCTCAATTCAGAGAAGCTCAGTTGAGAGAGGAAACAGATCAAAAGAGTATATTAGTAATCAAGTTAAACTGTGAATACGATTTTTCTTCCGTGGGGTTTTTTTTTTACTTCCCTGATGCATTGAAGAAATCGTTGGAAGTTGGTTGATCTGTGAATCCTTTTATCACAGCAAGCTCGCCTCTACTTCTACTGTGTAACTTCTCGTTTACGTGAAGTACCATTTACATATAGTTGTTCGCATGAATGTCTGGACATCCGTCGTAGGCGTTATTTCCACATTTTTTTTCATGCGAAATTACTCTTTCAAAAGAAAAATACGAAATATATAACTAAAAAACAAATCAATAAATATACACAACTGCAATGAGTAAATAAATAAACACACCTATGTGACTGTTTGATCATTATCATGCCAACTTCTAGGCGGTCTGTGATTGCGCTAATGTTTCGTTCCATTTTCGCTAGTTTACGTCTGGATCACCATAATAAAGTATTTTTAGCCTAGTCTCGATAGATACTTGTTGGGCACGGTGCGCGCAGAGCCTTGGTTATTGCAAATTGTCCTGCTACATATATAAAATATATAGTATACATTATATATAAATATAAAATATGTATTCAAAACGCTCAGTGTGTCTTTTGTTCTCTAGGTGTGTGTGCTTGACTGGGAATTCATAACTCCTGTTTCCGTGGACTTATTGTTAGACCGTTTCAACTTTATGACAGCGTTTTCTGAGACCAAGAGCGTTCAAATTTCGTAGGAGTAAAGGTGGTAGTATGGGAATGCTGATGATAGGTGACGCCATCGAACTTTGTTCACAGAAGATGGAGTGTGCGCGAAAATTCTTGATTTGGAAAGCTGTTGACGTTTGCCTCGCTCTTGAGACGGTCAATACTTATCAGCAATGCAATTTAGATTGTTGGAAGAACTCACATTTTGTTAGCAAACGTTCTATCTAGTTATGAAATAGATAATTAAAAAAACGAGTCTCTGTGTTCGCAAATGCTGATTCAGAGCAATCCAATGTTTCTGCACACATATCATAGGTAGTTCCTCACACGTTCATCAAGCTGTCCTTTGGTAGTGCCATTTGTTGATTTTTTATACAGCTGTTGACGCTTGTTTAAGCGCCAAAATAGAATACATTAGTATGAAGAAGTGTTTTAGCTTGTTCAAATAGTTTAGCCCATCGTATTCTTAACATTACCTTTTCTTTTGGGAAATTTCGCGTTCCGTTTCGTTTCACGGAGTGACGCTCATGGTGATTTAGTGGAGAACACCAGGAGTGGCACTCCGTGAAACGAAACGGAAGGGCTCCACGATTATTAACGAGCATTTATATATACCTTCACATATAGGCTTCGACAACTTTAATGGTGAAGAACAATAGTCATTTTGAGAAGGGCGTCAGGACCGTTGACATGTGATAACTTATGAAATATTCGAAGGTTGTTTCATGTCCAGTTTTTGTTCTCGAGTAGCGTTGGTGGCTCTCCGTCGAGAGTTTTATTGCTGCCGTTTCTCAAGCAGGAATGCGCTGTCGAAGTCTGTCTCAAATTTCAACTGAGAGACACCCATCCATTGCTCGCACATTCAACCTAGTCCTCTATACTCTTTCTCAAAGACTCAGCATTCGTTTGTGGCTGTATTCGCTCCAATATGGGTTCACTAGGAGTTGGACACATATTCCAAAACGTCCTGAAACCCACTCTTCGTTTGCCTTTAAGTGATCTGGCATTCGTCTCTACTTTGCCGGAGCACTACCTTCCTGATTTAGTGCGAGGTGATTCACCTAACTATCAGAGGAAATTTTTTTCACGAAGCATACACGAGTGTCATAGTGGTTCGAGCGATTTCCTACAAATTATGTTCTTGTAAAAGCTTTCACCACCCCCCCCCCCTTAGAGATTCCTTTTAGTGAGCAAAAGCAGCTGCCTGGCAACCGCTCTTGGAAACATTTTTCATGTTTGACTTTCAGAAAATATTGGTCGCGTGAAATGGGATGAGCTTCGGAGAAATGGTGATGGTGCACTTGAAGATGATGTGTCTGCATTCATACCGGCGTGGAAGAAGACCCTCAAGGTTTTCTTCCTTTTCTTAAAGGAATCTTGATTTTTCTTGGTCGTGGTATCCACTGTATTTTCATAGCTCCTTAAAATTCTTCTACCTCATGTCGGACTGAACATTCTTCTGCTGTCTTACATCACAATGGGAGCAATAATGTTTATTTGGCTTGAAGCAGATCACGAGCTGCAAAATCGAAAGGTGAACGATCCTAATTTTCCTTCAATTTTGTTACATCCATGCAGGAAACCTTTCGTTTTCTATCAACATGTGCTATTTTGTGCTTCTTGTGATACTGTAACTGAAATGTTTCTTGAAATACCAGTGTTTGATAAGAGAGTTGGGCAGCGCTGGAATGCAACATCGATAAGGATGCCTCACATTTGCTATATACCGCCGCTCCTATATGAAAATCAAGGTATTGAAGTGAAGTTATGCTCGTCAGGAAAAATTTTATTTTTTAACTGTAATTGAAACAAATTTGTTCTGAAATACATTGACCGGAACAAGAGTATTCATAAATTGCGGCGCTTTGTCGACTCGAAAGTTCTAGTTTGTAAAACAATTTGTGATCATTCTTATACCTCTAGTGAGTGCACTGAAAAGTTCTGTCACCCAGTCTGCCTCCATGAGTGGAAGTTGGGCACGTCAACCCACTCACCACCCGTTTGAGGCTTATAGACCCACTCATTTTCAAGGTGCTGTGCCAATAGGTATGCGGAACGATTCTCTGAGAGTACTCACAATAAGTTTTGACAAATGTCGCGGAATATGTGCTGAGAAGAAACTATGATTGAGAATTTGTTATCTCAGTTATCACGGTCTAAAAATGGCGGAATGTGGATTCAATGAACAGACCAAAGGGGAAGTCATGATGTGATTATTAAAATTCCTCTCGCAGAAATAAGTAGACTGGTATAAGCTTCCAACGGCGCTAGGATTTTGCTTCGATTGGGGCAATATTGTATGCAGCACATTTGTTCAATCCATCATAAACAGGATGCTGAAAAACGTTAGACTGCGTTATTCCAGTGTTTTCTCAAGGACTTCACTGATAAGGTTGGGTTTACTAGAAACTGTATAATTGGTATTCTGTATGCTAGAGCTTTATCAGCTTTTAGCAAGTGAAGAAAATTTCCACATCCTGTAACTCGTGTACGTGACCGGTTCAAAAAGAAATCGATATTGCAAAAGTGTCACGACTTCACAAGAATACATCCTGTAACGCCTACTGCACCTCATGAATTAGGAACACCCCCTCATACAGTACTTCTTCTAATTTGTGGTCAACCGACGATTTGCGACGAATTAATCCGTCGCAAACCGTCGCTTCGCCATAACTTTCCTTGAAGTAATCCAGTTGAGTTGAAAGTAGGATCATCGGAAAGCTCTGCTCGTGAGGAGTCCAGACATGTAATAAATTTTTAATTTCCATGAATTTCGCCATTATTTCCTGGAAAAATGAAGACTGAGTCTCTCAGCACCTAGGGTGTTACTTGCGGATATAACGGCATCGTTAACGCTCCACTTCAATTGGAAACATCGCTGTAAGTTTTTAAAAGGCATAAATGACTTTATATCAGAGGAGAGCATGAGATTCTGATCATTTTGATACGTTTCTTGACATAATTTCAAAAGTTTCAACTAAAAGCAGTGGTTGAAATTGCCAGTTTTTCAGATATCTGCTGTTTCTTTTCAGCTACCATTTTGAAAGGGAGCCCAATAGTAGTTCTGATCCCAGTAATATGACAAATTTTTGAAATTCTTCAATACTGTGACTTCATGTTTACAAAAAGCTCGAACAATTAGTCTTCAAGTACCAGAGGTGTTACTTGCCCAAATAGCATAATCATCATTTCTCTACTTCAATTGGAGACTCGTTTCTAGGTATTTCGAAAGGTATATATGATGTTCTATTTGATTACAGCATAGAATCTCGATCATTTTGATTTCTTTCATGACATAATTTTAACATTTTCATTTGAAAACAGTGATTTGAAGTCACAAATTTCCAAGAATTTGCTAGTTTTTTCTGAGGTGCATCTAGTAAAAAGCAAAGCAGTTTTGCACTCATTTATAGGCTTCAATTATGTTATTCAAAGAATACACGCCAGGATAGCCGCAGATATGTATACTAAATTCTCATTTCGAGCTTCACAGTAATTGCCAATCGATATACATTCCAAGATTACTTCCAATGCTGATCAACTGTGATGTGGCCTGAGAACGGCCGAAATGATTGTTTCCCTGGTACTATACGGCATTAAAATTTCGGAATCGCTTTCTAAACGAACGTAGAGCGAAATGACCCCTCTCTATCGATCTCTATAGGCCCATCACCTTCACTGCTGCCGTGTCCATTCGCTAGCCCTCTTGGTGACACATAATGTATGCAACTGGCAGAAGGGAAAGATAGCACTAGGAGAAATGCAGTTGAACTTCGTGTATCAAATCCCTGCGTCAAATCGACTGGAATTGTACTACCTTTCACCACTTATAACTTTAATTTTTGTTTGTTCGAAACTTTTTAATTTGCCCCTCACTTTCCCTTATTTTGGGAAACTAGGGAGCACTTACACTGAGAACCGGTCTAATCTGCTCGGAGAAAAAATTAGCTTATGGTGAGTATGTTTCCTTGAAAAACCGAAATCTTAGAAATTGAAAGGACAAAATTTCATCAGTTCTCAACAACTCTTCAGACACGCCTATAATCGAAGCTTCCACATTTTGAAGGTGAAACCACTGTCTAAAGTGGAGGGCTACAGTGGAAAGGATCTAAAACAGAGAGCTACGGGATAGCGTATCTGAATTCGTCTGGAATTGGTGTTCGAAAAAGGACTTCTAAATGGCATATCTGGCATAAGGCGTACTCCTTAATTGACACGGCAGTAGCGAGGCCATGGGTCAGTAGAGATCGATTGTGAGGGGTCGGCCAGCTCAACGTTAACTAAGATGTGATCCCGTTATCTATCTCCGAACTTTTACACAGTTTTATGACGAAACAGAGCGATTATTGCATAGAAGTATGTGCTACCGAACAATGACCGAACTTTCTAAATTTGGTAGTTTGAAACACCGTTCTCGGTTGGATATGTTAAAATTTTCATAAGGCATCAAGATAATTATAATTTCATGCTATCCTAGAATGCTTACAATGCTTATTAAAAAGTGAAAACAAGGTTCCGATTGAAGTGGANCGACGGTTTGCGACGGATTAATCCGTCGCAAACCGTCGGTTGACCACAAATTAGTAGCAGTATTGTACGTATCGGAACAGAGCTGAGAACTTTCTTGAGATAAAGTTGTGATTGAATTGTAGGTTCATTTCTTTATAATTGATCATTATGATGGCCATTGACATGAAAAGTAAATACATGCGTGCCACATGAATGGTGGGAAGTAGATATAGCTGGACCAAGGCAACATCCTCACCAATGGGTTCAATACTTTCACATCTTTTGACTCGATATTTTTGTTAACTGCTTCTGATTCGCTGTATTACGCGACGCGGAATTTCCTCCAATGCCCGCGATTTATGACGAAGACATTGACCTCCGACGAGACTCGATCTCTGGCTTGTGCATTCCAGACACCGTGCATGGTGCCTGGACACAATTTAGGCCATGATTGAGTGATCACCAAGCCCAGGTTCTAAAGAATAATAATCTCTCAATGTGGGCATTTTCACAGAACCCATCTGAAGGCACAGACTGAAAATCTATGCATTTTTTGTTGTCTTTTGCGTGAATATTTTCTTGTAGGTCGCATTGCCATGCATTTTGTTTCTGATGGCTCTAGATCTCAGGGGCATCCGTATGTCAAAAGCAGTAAAGGGAATTATCCTTCTGAACATGGAGAAACCCTCAAAATGTCAGTGTTGAGCAGGACCACTCCGAAAGAAGCTGCTAAAATCTCAAAGTAATAGCAGGCGGGGAAGGATCAAGGTTTACTTTCGATGCACAAACACTTGCACCGGAAACGTGCATCGAAGACCTGATGATGCAAGCTAGGAAGATCAATTTTGATAGCATCTGACTGACAATGAAGGGAAGACATATCTCCCTGCACGCCGTTTTCTAGAATAAAAAAGGATTGATCCTTAAAGGCACGGTTCACGATAATTTTGGGTAATCCAGATCATGATGAAAAATGGAAGACAAGATCGAAAATAGTGCGACTGAGGTGAAGAAACTGCGTGCATCGGTGTTTCTAAAGTGAAAAAAGGTTTTGAAAAACCGTTAAAAAGGGGGCTGGACGAGAATGAAACAAGAAAATTGAAGAAGAGTGGGGCGTTCGGACGAGCTAAATAGTGTGTTTCACTAACAAGACAAGACTTAACAGACAATGGTAAGAAAAAATTCATTCACTTTTAAGCATGAGTAAACAAAAAAGCCTAGTAACAGCAAAAGCAGCTCACCTTTTTCAGCCTCTGATAGTAAGAAATTAAATAAGGGATTGCGACAGCAAAAAGAAAAACAGGGGAAAAAAGAATGGGAGAAAAATATTGCCTCATCACCCGCCAATTAGTTGATTGTGCGTGGGTCCGAGAACGAATAATAACAATCTGTATTGTCTCGACACTCGTCTAACGTGACACCGATCGAGAGGCGGGAAGCGAACTACGGCAGCAACGGGGCTTCCACTATGCCCTAAGCGCCGAAATTGTTGGAACGAGAGGGTCCCTTCTACCACCCATGGGGGCGCTGAGTATTCCTGAAAGAAGAACTCAGTAACCTTTTTTTTATCGTGAACCGTGCCTTTAAAACATGCGGCAGGTGAGGCCTTGGCGGTGTAGGTGTTCTCGTCAATGGTTGACCATGTATAATATTATAATATATAATATATAATAATACATTGATTTGTACGAAATCCTAAAAAGCCGAATCGGACAGCTGCATCGAGAAGATGTGTCTCAACCTCAGTTTAATGGCTCAACCTCAGTTTACCAGTCTTCGTAGTACTCACCAGCGTCAACTTACGAAGAATAAAAGCTGGAAGCGTGGGCAACCCATTCATATGGGCCCTGGTGAAACTGCACATGTAGGACAATACTGTCTTTAGGTTACTGTTTGTTGTTTTGACGCCAGGATTGGCCAGGAAAGTGACCGGAAGATCGTTGCAATGTTAACGAACACCATCTTTAGTGAATCGCATTCTCAGAAGCCCTCTCACATGGATTTGAAGGACTTGGAAAGCATTTCCACAATGGAATATACAGATCCTGACATCTTCGATCTGATGTTCTGCCGTTCTGACTTAACTTTTCTTCAAACTTCTGCACGATGTTGTCGCTCTTTCCATTCTAGACATTTTAAAAAGGCGCGTGGAGAGAAAGCTGCGAACTCAAAAAAAAGAAGCAGCAAGACGGTCATCAATTAAGACAAATCGCGTCCCTTGCGTGTTTATGAGAAGACCCGTAATTGACAACATCGATGAGAAATGCGATCGGCTCGTTGAACATCCTCACGATAGTGCTATGTGAGCAGAGAGTGAAGAATCATTACAAGACTTCTCTCTTCAAAGATTCTCGAGTTGATACGTGAAATCGCGCTCAATAATTGAATCGCTACAAATATTCGTCAATCAACGTATAAATATGAGAAGTCATCGCGACAACTGATAATGGCAATCTGAGAGAGGAAAAAACAGCTGTTCCACCTTAGAACCGCCAAAACTGGGAAGGGCATCCGCAATCACCGGCGAAGCTGAGCTAATATCAAGAACATGATGCTTATCTTCCGTTCATCTCAAAGAGCAGTGGAGAAAGTCAACATCTCTACTACTTCCACTTGGATTACTTCAGCCACGCATGCATACCTACCTAGCACCTTGGACCCGGAGGATATGTCATTTTTCAGCTCTTTCTTCAATTCGACGTGCCATCAAGTTTATAAGGAACTCCACGACAACCAGTCCCAATCGGATTGAATCCGAACATCTAAGATTAATTCGTCGCGAACTATCGCTCTCCAGTAACCTTCGCCGGAATGCTCTGATTAGGTTGGTAATAAGTTAGTTGGAGAGCGTCGTTACGTAATCTTCGATATTTCGGAGAGGACACAGTAATGTCCCTACTGATCCCTATCGCAAGCCAATGTAGTTCAGTGATTATCTTCACTCGAGGAACACGACGGGTAGCATCCTCCCGTTCAAAGCATTCGTGTTGAAGCCTGGCGACCACGCAGGCATTTGCTGCCTTAATCCCAATATCGCACAGCACTGTCTGCCTGAAACACATAATCTGTGACATCTTTGCGTAGGCAACAGCGACCCTAATCTTCTTTCGCATACGGAGCTCGGAAGAAGTGAGCGAGAAGTCGGATATTCCTTGTGCCATCTCTGAACCCTCAAGGTTTCTGAGCGCTACCGACGCCGCTCGTTCCCTTCTGCTATGTTCGGTAGTTAAGTCGTTTATTATGTTGACATTTCAAACCAGATACACGTAACTGGAACATTTGCTGTATCCTCGACATTTAAAGTGAGTAAGATGTACCATTCTTAAGCCGATCTTCAAACAAGCGCTGTTGAATAGACCAATCTTCGTCCCTCCTTCTCGATATTTGGTGTTATAACCTCGATGTCGTCTGCAAAGAGAAGATGATGTAAGTAGCGGCCGTCTACCTTCACACCTATAGGTTCTCATCCCGAATGATGCGCGATAACTTTTGGAAGCAAAACTGATAAGTGCGGGCAAGATGGCATC